>ML793221.1:189740-237331 GCA_009831015.1 Picea engelmannii
TCTAATGAGAAGAAAAATGTACATAGGCATAAACATGAAATGACATTGTTAAAACTTGATGTAAAATTTGAGTTGCCCATATATGATGGTGAAGTAAATGCAGAAAAACTTGATAACTGGATCAGGCAGAGGGAGGTATACTGCAGTGTGCAGCAGATCAAGGATGAGGCCACACAAATTAAGTTGGCATCTTTGAGACTTGCAGGTACAGCTCCTATCTGGTGGATAAGCAAGCTGCAAAAAGGAACAGAAGATGTGGGTAAAGTATTTCCATCATGGAAGAATTTTATTTCTGCACTTAGGAAACAATTTTATCCTTTGGGTTATAAAGAAAAAGCAATCATTGAATGGCAATATTTAAAACTAAGAAAAGGACAATCAGTGCAATAATATACCGATGGATTTAGAAAAATGGCATTAATGTTAGACATTCCTTTGCAAACACAAGAAACACTTATGAAGTATATAGGTGGTTTGCCTGCGCATATTAGAAACATTGTTTTCATGTTTGGACCCACTAACCTTGATGAGGTTTTTGTACAAGGTACATATATTGAAGTAGGGAAAGCAGGTGTGTCAGGGGAATCATCGTTTTCAAAGAAAGCTGATAAGAGGAAAAGGCATCGAAATGGAAAGAATGCAAATACCGTGACAAAGAAGGAAGGAAAACCCTCTTGCAAGCATTGCAAGAAAGAGGGACATGATGAGGACAGATGTTGGCAATTGCATCCCGAGAAGAGGACAAAGTGGTTCAAAGGAAATAAGGGAACACAAACAGTGGCAACAACGACATCAAAGCCTACAGACTTGGGATCATATTCAGGTGATGAATCTAAGATTTCATTGGTTGGTATGACAGGTAAATTTGGTGAAGAGGTTGATTGTAGAAGCAAGTTGTTTCATATAAGAGTAATCATGTGACACACTAAGATAGATACACTAATCGACAGTGGATCTCAATCTAATATAATCTCAGACGAATTGGTTAAGAAAATGGGATTAAAAACACAAACACATCATAAGCCTTACACACTTAAATGGATAAGCAATCATCATCAGATGCACATAACAAAGCAGTGCACAATCAAATTTGCAATTTCAGATAAGTATGTGGATGAANTAACTTGTGATGTTGTGTCGTTAAAAGAATGTGGAATGGTCTTAGGTAGTCCGTACTTGTATGATCGTAAGGCAATCTTCTACAGAACAAAGAATCAATATCAATTCACTAAAGAAGGTCATGATTATGTGGTACATGCTCATCATGTTCAAGCAAGTAAAACACTTCAAACAATGGAACAGTTAACGAAGGCAGTGCAAATAAGCAACAAACCACTAATTGTTTCAAATGAAGTAATAGATCTTAAGAAAGAACAAGATATGGTTGTTGAATGGAAAATCAATCATAAATTGCTTCAAGATAAGCTCATGTCGTGCAGATACTTCAAGTATATCAGTTCATTTGCAGTCGTCTTTCTGATGTTATCATTAGCAATGTTTTCTACATGGATGATAGTGGCTTCAGTAAGATGTAACAAGGTTGCAATGACTAACAATATACTGTCAGTTGTCATGATTGTGTTACAGTTGATATTGATGAGACAGGTGCACATGACAGAGTTCAGAGACAGAGAGCAAGCCGGGTGGCCTATCCCAAGCTTGCTGACTGGTCAGTAACCTTTTGGGGACCAAAAGGTCTTTTTGTGGGGAGGTGTGATCCGAAATCGGATCCAGAAGCCTGATAGGGCTTGAAAAATGCTCAAAAATGAAAGTGCTCAGAATGCGACGAAACCTATTCCATTGCGTCTGTCTCATCTTCCTGATTCCGGTGGTATATTTACTTTCTCAAATGAAGTCCGTATGGAGAATATATCGCGTTCTGTCCGAAAAGTCAAACAGGAAAAAAAAGGGGATGACTGTACAGTCCGTACAGTCCACGTGGAATGTCCGTACAGCCGACATGGCATGTCCGTACATCTGACATGGAGGTTTCAGAATGTGACATGTGGCAACATCGGATGATGACACATGGCATCACGAGGAGGCGACACGTGTCAGGTGGATTTGGCCATTTGGAGGTACAGTTGGACCAGTACGGAGGGGACACGTGTCACCACTGAAAGGGTGACACGTGGTAGGGTGACGTCAACAGCTGATGTGGCAGGCTGAAGCGGTAGGTGACAGGGCAGTACGGACAGGCTGATGTGGCACACACATGGGCGAATCAGCATTGGACACGTGTCATGCTTTGATTGGTTTTTAAAGTGCCACGTGGCCCAGTCACGGGCTGCCACGTGGCACCGTATTATTGGATTTTGGTTTATGGTTATATAAAATTTTGTATGTCGTCGGGGCTCAAACCCGTGACCTCCCGGTGGGAAAAGTACTCGTAACGTCAGGCTAGCCATTCGAGCGGCGGGTGGTTCTTGCTATCCATTCGACACAGTTGGTATTTATGTTTGGTTCAAAGGAGCGACGGGAAAAAAAGGGGGCCGGGGATTAGCCCCAGCCCTCGGCGCCGAACCATACGACACGACCGTTCCACCATAACCGGGATCCATTTGGAAACGCAGGTATTGTTGTAATGGATTAAAACCGTGTCCATATAGCCCTATTCACTCGCCATAAAACCGGGGCTGGAGCGCAAATGGGGTCTAGCGCGTAGCCTATGGGCTCGCGCTTAGCCGCAAATAGCCATACGACCACAAAAAAAGGGGCGCGCACATGGATTTGGGGGCTTAGCGCCCAATACCTTTGTCAAGTGGGTTTTTTTTGTTTTTTTTTGTTATGAGTTTGGTTCTTTTAATTAATATTATGCCTTTTATTAGCAGATTTCTTCCATTTTTGGGGGATACTGGGCATTTTTGGAGGACAGATTCTTGGAGGAAGTTGGAGTTGAGAAACCAACTCCAAGGCTATATAAACCAGGCCTGTTTGAGGCCATAGACAGTCAATTCAGAGCAGATTTATGCTGATGAAGAGCCAAGCCAAAGTCAGTTTGATGCAGGGAAGCCTTTGAGGTGGAGACGCTGTCGGATTGTTTCTGGGAGCTTGGAATATCCGTTTTGCATGCGGTTTTCTTTGCAGGGTTCTAGATATCTGGGAGAACAAGACCAGATCAGTCAGGTAGCCATTTGGCATTGCAAAGATGTAATTTTGAGCACTTGAGCAGAAATAAAGAAGCCTCCCCCACAAAGAAAAGGCCCAGAGACGTAGGCAAAAGTTGTGTCGAACTCCGTTATCAACCTGCGTGTTTATGGTTTGCTCTTTATATTTTCATTTCAGATGTGCACATGAGTATTTAGCTGTTATAATTCTTCTTCTTCCTCATTCTTTCAATAAATTTCTCAGATGGTTAATTAATGCATGCAATTAAAACTCAACCATAGTCATTTAAAAGATCCTACGGATCACTTACTCTCTTCATTTACCCCAAGAATTTTATGAAGACCCAACTATTACCTAAGTGGGTTTTTGTTTAAATTGTTATTTTTATTCCAGGGTCCTTTTCCTTAAGGTTAGACTAAATTTTTACCCTAAAAAGTTTTAGACTTAGGACTTAGATTCTGAACTCGACGACACTTGGTTAGGGAAGTTTTTTACGGATTTCTTAAGGCGTTAAAGTCTTAGGTCCATCTAGGGTTGTTTCTTCCTCAACATCAATGCGACATTCCCTTCAGGACACACCACGTGCTCCAAGGGTGCCACTCGCCTCATTAGTTTCTTTTGCAAGACGTGCCCTTCAGGATGCACCACATGCTCCAAGGGTGCCACTCGCCAACTCGACTGATTGGTAGACATCTATAACCCCTAGAGTCAACACTCCGTCAGGTGAACTTGTGGGAGACTAAGGGATCTAAGGAATAAGCCCCCCACCTTATTGTGCACCCCTTAGAATCATTGTGAGAGACTGTCGCAGTCTGCCCTCACGACATCGTGGATCCTCTCGAACTAGGTAATTGTGAACCTACAGTTCGAGCCACGACGGGAGTGCTAGTAGGCTGTGGCAGGCCTGTTGTCCACGCCTCTCCCTCAACCTCTCTGGAAATCGTGTGTGGCCCCTTTAATCCATATGTGAGTCTGGTCAACAAGCTATCGTCAACCTGCATCATCAACAATCGTGTCAGAACATGTCAATCATCAAATCATCAAATCAATGAAATATCACAGCAAATAAATCAACCCAAATAGCACACTCCCTGACTCAATCCAGAGTCCAAGGGGTTCCACCGATGCCTCTGCATCCTCAAGGTCCGAAACCCTGCACACTCAATGAAACTGAGTCAACAACACCTGTCTACATCGCAGTAGTAAAAACATCATGTCATCTATCATAACGCATCATAATCAAGGATAAATGGTTTAACATCATAAAAGTCCAGATCACTTGCGAGAAAGTGTCCTCACAGAATAAGTTTTCTCAGTGCGCCAGAGTGGGATGTTACAAAATCCCTGATTTTCAGGGGCTACCAATGGCCAAATTATGGATTTTTCACTTGTAACAATCATCCCTGAGGTAGCTCCAAGATGTTCCCCACTCATGGAGTCATGGTCAACTGATTTCAACATGGCTGTCCCATTTGTCCTCCAACAATAAATATAAAATATTTTGTTTCATACAAGTGTCATAGTCAAATATTTATTTGGGTCAAAATAGATCTATGCCCAATAGTCATAATCATTAATTACATTTAACCAAATTTGAAATTTGGAATTGTCATAAATGGAAAAAAAATTCCAATTTTGAATTTACCAAAAATGGAAATAATTTTCCTAATAAATTTCACATTCAAAAGTAATTTATTTTGGGGATGTTACAATATCTGTTGAGGATTGTTGCCTCATCTCAGTTGGTGCTAAGAATGTAAGATGAGTCTCTCATATAGAGTTGTTGGTCTTGTATAGTCGTACTCTATTCAGTTGTTGCTGAAAAACCCCCAGATTGAAGTCCATAATAAAAAGAAAGATTGTACATACATCTTTTGTTCTTTGTGTTCCTTGTGGAGATGATTTTTTGATGATATGTTTCTGATATTTATTCACATCGAACTGATTATAAATGACAACAATGAGTAATGAGAAAATGTTGAATGTTAACTAAGGATTTTTTGTGTAAGAGGGAAGTTTTTGGAAAAAGATCCCCACACTCATTCAGCCCCCCCTCTAAGTGTGGTAGATGTGTCCAACAAGACTAAATTATTTTCAAAGGAATAAGTATTTTTCCTTATTACACACCCCTTAGAATTCTTCATGAGCAATGGACTCAGACTTCCCTCACAATATCATGGACCTATCGAACTAGGTAATCGTTAACCTATAGTTTAATTCATGGAGGGAGTGCTAGTAGGCTATGAAATAGATTCTACCACACATATACCTCATTTGTATGGTTTCTATGTATGATCCCTTTACTCCATATGTGATTCATATTAGTAGTCATCACCAAGCTCACATCCACTGATAAGAATTTTTTTAATAATCCATATACATAACTTCCATACTTAAATCATCATATAACTCATATATGTAAAGCAATACTCAAACCTACAACCAAATACAAGTCCACTCCCTGAATCAATACATAGTTCAAGAAAGCCCGTTGATGCCATCGATATCCTCAACCTGTCATGTATCCTAGACACTCAAAAAAAATCATCAATAATACCTATCAATATATATACATATATAAATTAACTTATCATCACAATGAAATCACAATATAACTCATAATCAAAGCATAATCATAATGTATCATAACTCGATCACTTGCTCGCAAGTTTCCTCAAATAATAATTCAGTATAAAATGTTATCAGTGGAACATGATGTTACATCAATCGTCCTCTCCTTGAGGCTCACCTAGATCCAACAAAAAAATTAAAGGTCCAAAAATTATCTCCAATTGAAATGGAAGAACATCGCAAGCAAGGACTTTGCTACTATTGTGATGAAAAGTATTCACCATGGAATAAATGTAGAGAACATAATTTATTCTAGCTTGATGCATCTGTTGCATCTCCTTATGAAGACATATCAGTAGATGAGTCTCCTTACTCATATGAGGCTCCACCAAGTGATCATGTTGAAACTCCAATTTTAAGCCCTATGGAAGGAGGAGGAACCCATAATATCGCTTCATGAAATCTCAGGTATTTTTTCCCCGGAGACATTAAAGATCAAGGGCTACATGAAACATCAGTCGATGGTGGTGTTGATTCATAATGGTAGCACCCATAATTTTATTCATTGCACGATTGTTGATGAGATCCATTGTTTTGTCCACCCTGTTACTAATTTTGAAATCCTAATCGATGATGGTTGTACTATGAAGTGCAGGGGCCATTGTGAGAATGAAAAAATCCAAATGGGTGATTATAATCTAAAAACACACATGTTATCTATTTCCATGGGTGGTTGTGATATTTTATTAGGAGTGGAATGGTCTCACACTATAGGGCCAATCAAAATGGATTATCAAGAATTATGTATGATCTTCACCCAATATTCTCACTCCTATACCCTCTGAGGTCTTCAAGCAAGCTAACCTTAAATTATCAACTCTCACAGGATGGAAAAACTATTAAATAAATGCCACGATGTTGTTATTTCTCAATTTAATGCCATCTAAGTCATTGAACATGCCTCTCAGGTAGTTCCTCCCAGCCTGCAACTCATCTTGGAGAAGTACCCCAAGTTATTTGAGATTTCCACAACCTTACCTCCCACCAGAGGTGAGCATGATCATAACATCCCTTTCCTTATAGGAAATAAACCCCACAATGTACATCCCTACAAATATCCATTTTATGAGAAAAATGAAATTGAAAATATGGTACATGAATTGTTGGAGGCAAGGGTAATTCTCCCCAGTACCGTCTGATATTCTTCAACTATGGTGATGTCCTTAAAGAAAGATGGTTCTTGGTGAATGTGCCCTGATTTTTGTGCCCTAAATAAACTAACCATCAAAAATAAGTTTCCCATTTGTGTCATTTATGATCCATTGGATGAACTCCAAAGTGCTTTGTATTCACCAAATTAGACCTTCACTCAAGCTATCACCATATTCAGATGAAAGAGACATATATTCCAAATACTGCTTTCAGAATGCATGAAGGACATTATGAATTCTTGTTCATTCCTTTTGGCCTTTGCAATGCCCCATCCACCTTCCAAATTCTTATGAATAAATTATGGAAACCTTACCTTCAAAATTTTTCTTGGTTTTCTTTGATGACATCCTCATTTACAAGAACACTTGGTATATCCATATTATTCATGTGGAAAAAGTATTTCATTTGGTGCAACAAAACCAATTGTTTATCAAAAAGAACAAATGTTCATTTAGATCCAATGAAGTGAAATACTTCAGACATATTGTCAGTCAAGAAAGGGTAAAATTAGACCCCAAAAATATACAATCCATGCAAGAATATCCACGATCCAAGAACTTAAAGAGCCTAAGAGGTTTTCTTGTTCTCATAGGATATTAGAGGAAATTTTTCCACCATTATGGAAAAATTTCTAAGCCATTGACCAACCTTCTTAAAAAGAATGTATTCCATTTGACACATGCTGCTGAAAAATACTTCAGAGAATTAAAGAGGCCCATATGCACTACTCTTGTCCTATAAATTCATCACTTCAACAAAACATTTCTGGTGGAATCAATGCTTATGGCAATAGTATAGGCACATTCCTCACACAATATGGTAGACCTTTGGCCTTTACTAGACAAGCATTGATTGGATGCAATTTGGGAAGATCTACGCATGAAAAGGAAATGATGGTCATTATCCATGTGGTGCACCCATGGTGGCCATATCTCTTGGGATGTTGTTTTCTAATAAAAAAGAATCGATATAGTATGAAATATTTTTTGGAACAATGACTATCCTCCCCAAAACAAAATAAGTGGTTGAACAAAATGTTGGGTTATGATTATAAACTTATATATAACAAAGGAAAATAATATAGTGGCCTATGAATTAGCACACCAAGATGAGGAAGATGAATCCATCTTTTCCTTATCCTTATCGGTCCCTGATTGGATTGAAGAAGTATTACAAGAGTGGCTAACACACCTGAATCTCTCCAATTTAATTTGGTGCCTTCAGGAGGACCCTAATCCTCCCATCAACTACACTTGGTAGGACCACATTCTGAGATATAAGGATCACCTAGTTCTCTCACCCTCTTCAGCCCTCAAGTCGCAGATTTAAAATTAGTTTCACTCATGAGATATTGCAGGTCACTTAGGCTTCCAAAATACATATGCTTGTTCTTGTTGTTATTTTTTCTAGGAAGGCGTGAAGAAGGATATCCTTCACTTGGTCACAAAATGTGAGGTTTTACAATGTAATAAAGGTGAAACTATCAAGTATCCCTGTTCCCTACAACCCCTACCCATTCTATCTTCTATATGGAAAAAAATCTCCATATATTTTATAGTTGGCATTCATAAATATGGGAACAAGTGTGTCATCATGGTGGTGGTTTATCACCTCTCTAAGTATGCTCATTTTTGTTCCCTACCCCACCCTTTCACAGCAACACTAGTTGTACAAGTTTTCCTTCATCATATTTTTAATTTACATGATATTCCAACCTCTATTGTATATGATCGTGACCCCACTTTCATAATCACATTTTGGAAAGAGTTGTTTAAATTGTAGGGAGCCCAAATCAACATGAGAATAACCTCTCATCCCCAGTATTACTGCCAAATGTAAGTGGTCAAATGTCTTTTTTAAATGTACTTAAGGTGATTTTCGTTGGACAAAAAAAACCAGTGGGTACAATGTCTCCCCTTGGAAGAATGGTGGTGTATTACTTCCTATCAAACGACCACTAAAATGACCCCATATGAAAAAGAGTATGGCCAATGCCCACATACAGTCACTAATTATATTCTTGGCACATCAAAAGTCCAATATATTGATACAATGTTGTAGGGTCACACAACCAACCTCTCATCTCTGAAGGATAACCTCCAAGTGGCCCAAAATCACATGAGGCAACATGTAGACCAACATCGTTCATAAAGGATTTTTCAGGAAGGAGATCAGGTGTTGCATAGGCTCCAAACTTACAAGCGAACATCTCTGAAAGCCTAGGGACATCACAAGTTGGAACCCAAATTTTATGGGCCCTATCCGATCATCAAGCGTATTATTTTCGTGGCCTACAAATTGGCCCTTCTTGCTACATCCAAAATCCATATGGTGTTCCATGTTTTCTATCTAAAGAAAGTGGTGGGACAAAATTGTATGGTCCAAACCATCCTTCTAGAATTAGATGATGAGGGATATCTTTGGCTCCAACCAGACACACTCCTCAATCAGGTGAACGTTAGTTGCATGGTTTAAATATCAAAGAAGCGTTGATCCAGTCAAAGGACACAACACCAGAGGATACAACCTGGGAACCATTGGCTATACTCCATCATTTTCTGCACCTACAAGATTGAGGAAAATGATACTTTTGAAGGGGGAGGGCATGTTAGGATCTCATCCTAACCCCTCTCCATGTTTCATTAGTTACTAGGATATGTTTTCTATGTAATAAAGGTCGACATTAGTTAAGAAGGACTAATAAATAAAGAAGAATAATTCAATGTAAGAAGACCTAATAGAAGCTTCCACTTCTAGAAAGATCTTCCTCGAGAAGATTCCTTAGAAGATAAAATTATTATCAATAAGTGTTGGAGGCACTGGATATTTCTGTCTTGGATATTGTTGTAATAGAGATTCTCTCTGCTAGAGGTTTCCCCCTTGAAGAGACAAGTGAACATTGATATCATTAATAAAGGTGTTCTTTCTGGTGTTATTCTGATATTATTCTGGTATTGTTCTAGATACATCATTGTTGTTCTACCATTTCTTGCTAAATATTTATGTTCTGCATATTATATTATATTTGGAATATTGTAGTTTTCCCTTGTGGAGTCATGGTCAGACTAGGGGCTGATCACGACAAGTAATCTTGGGCATTCTATATCTACGGTTGTGTGGAACGTGGATGTTCCATTTGTTTCCATCTTGACTGTTACAAATATGTATTATATTGACCTTTTCTTACTTATTTTGAATAGTTGATTTGTGTTTTAGCTACAGAATCAGATTTATATAGACACATACATTCTAGAGGAGTAAAATTGATCTACTTCATTACACAAAGTATGGAGTTATGCATTTTATGGATCATGAGAGAGGGAATAATTATACGAAATTTAAACTTTAGATAGTTGTTTGTAATAGTAATATAGTTCTTAAGTACTTTAAACAACCATGGGATATATGGGAGAAATTATGCATTAGAAGGGAAAGGAATATATGGTTGATTCTTTAGCGGGGATGATTTTAAGGATGAAAATTTATTTTAAAATGTAGAAACCTTGGAAACTATTACTAATCCTTTCTATGCCAACTATAAATGTTTGACGATATTTTTGTAAAAATATTCAAATTTCTAAGGATTTTATATAGTTTTTATAAAATTTTGACGATTTTAAATGTAAAATAATTTTATCCTATAGAATTTTGGATAATCATTTTTAGAATGGAGAATACTTTTTTGATAAAAATCATGGAAAATTATCCCATGAGAAAAATTTACCCCCTAACTAATTATTTACATTCATGAATATAAATAGGCAAGATAGACAAATGGAGAAAAAATTGCGTAAGGTTACACAATTTAAACGATGACACGACAAATCCTTTACAAATTCCCTTTCGGATATTAACTTACAGAAATGTTTACTCATGAATAACCTATATTGGTAAACTGAAATATGGTAGGATGTTATGTGTAAACTTATACTTATGCGATATCTTGTAGATGGGGCATCGATATATGTGAAGGATATATATATATATATCTTCCATTCCTTTTATTGAATAAAAAAAATAAAATACAAAAAACTAGAAACAAATGAAGATATACCTATGAATAGGTTCCCAGAGGAAAAAAATAAATTAAATTTATGATATCAAAATGTTCATCGAAAAACAAATAATTTATATAAGAGTAAAAATCAATATCCTGGTGTGTTGAAGCCCCAAAATCCTAACGATCATTGGACCAAGTAGGAAGTTCATAAGAATTCTTGACCTTTTGATCGAGTATAGTGGAAGAATAGGGTAAGGCACAATATTTCAGAGTCCTACAGTAACTAAGTCACGCAGAGCATCTATCTAAGAACTCTTCAAAACATTTATCAACCGTTATAACAAGTAGTGGAAGGATGGTGTAAGTAATTTGGCAGGTATAAATCCGAGGAGTTGAATCAATTTAGAGTTATAATATCCTGTAGTTTCCAAGCCACAAAATCCAGATAACTATTGCATCAAGGAGTAAATTTGGGATAATTCTCGACCTTCCGATCAAGTATAGTGAAAGAATAGGGTAAGTCACAATATTCCAGAGTCTCGGAGTAACGAAGTCATGCAAACAGTCGATCTTAGATACCTTCATAAATTTTATCAACCATTAGATTAAGCAGTGGAATCATGGCATAAGTAATTCGAATGGTACAACTCTAGGGAGTTGAATGACTTTAGAGTTATAATATCTCAGAGTGTTGTAGCTCTGAAATAACGACAATTGTTGGATCAAGGAGGAACTTCGGGAGAATTATAAACCTTTCGATTGAGTATAGTGGAAGAATAGGGTAGGTCATAATATTATAGAGTCTCGGAGTAGCAAAGTCACGCAGATCATTGATATAAGATCCCTTCATAACTTTTCTCAACCA
Organism: Picea engelmannii; assembly: GCA_009831015.1. Classification (NCBI taxonomy): domain Eukaryota; kingdom Viridiplantae; phylum Streptophyta; class Pinopsida; order Pinales; family Pinaceae; genus Picea; species Picea engelmannii. The sequence continues at coordinate 201,497 of ML793221.1, forward strand.
TTAGATCAAGCAGTGGAAAGATGGTGTAATCACTTTGACATGTATAACTATGGGGAGTTGAATAAGTTTAAAGTGGAAATATCCTCGAGTTCCAGAGTGCCAAATCCCGAGAATAAATAAGGACCTTCCATATCAACAGTTGATTAAGTCATAGTTGTTGGATTAAGCGAGTGGAATATCCCAAAGTCCCAGAATGTTGAAACTCCAGAATAAATAAGGATCGTCCATATCAACACTTGATTAAGAGATATCTATTGGATTAAGCAAGTGGAAGGATAGCGTAAGGGGAAGTTGTCAACAAACAATAAGTAGCCAACATTATTTTACCACCACTTCAGCGGGTAAAACTTCAGGTGTTCTAAAGGTGTAAAGAAGAAAAAAAATGAAGCACGACACGTTGAAATCAAGAGAACCATAGATCAAGATCAAGTAATACCTTTCTTGTAATGTACGCCAAATTTCACTAAATAAATTTGTTTTTATTGATAAGGAAATAACATTTATAATTCTCTTTACCTTCACGACACAAGAATATCTATTTAAAAAAATTCTAATCACTTTGAATTTTAATGTCCAATTAAACTTACAGTTATTACAGAGCCATGGCACTTTCATTAGATTCATTGCTAATCTAGGATAACCTAGTAATGTACTTGAATTTGTTGCATCTGATCACATTTTTAAAGGTTAACTAGGACTAACAAGTCCTTATTGAAAATTATGTTACACATATAACCAGATTACTTCATACCCATGCTAACCATATCAAATGTTTAACCTATGATATGAAATTTGGATTTAGTTATGTAAGGTATTTAAGTAAGAAAAGTGACTATGAGGTTATGTCTGTAGCGGACTTAGGGGATGTAACCATCATAAGATTATAGAACACATGCTAGGGGGAATAACTTACCAAATGACATTTAACTACCATACTAAGAACCCTCCAAAGTATATTCAATGGTATCATACAATATGTAGTGGAACTCAAGTAGGAAGTTACCAGTGTGTAGTTAACCATACTGACCTCGTGGTTACATGTCTACTCCAGTAATTAAATGAATTTGATAACGAGCTTGCATGGGCACCAGGTTGGTCTAGACYGAGGATGATTTTTAGTTATGGAATTTAAACTATGCCTTCTCATTAATGGCGAACTGACCAACCCTATTATCTTSAAGGCCTCTCTCTATAACTAACYTCCCATAGTGGGATTGACACTTTGGATGATTCACATGGCCAKGAGTGGGGTAGTGTACCTGACACTCCTCCCCACCCTCTAGGGATTCAATATTCCATTAATCCCTTCGTAACTCTTCCCATGAGTCTATTCCACTTAGTATTTTCCTATTTACGCTTTGYAACTGGTATTACCGCTCGACCCTGTGAAGGTATTCCACCATGGAGATGGGATTCATCTCTGTGAAGTACTCGACCTTGGGGATAATGTTTGAMTCTACACAATAAGTACCCTAATATCCCGTTAACAAATTTTTAGATGTAATCTTATATATTGAAGTGTTTTTCTCCTATGTTTATGCTCAGGAGAATCATTCCTTATGGAAACTAGACTCCTGTATAAAAACTCTTTGAAAAGAATTTCATTGTCTGGTGTAAATATATGCTCTATGTGAAAAGAAAATCTATGTAGTTTAAATACATTATACTCTATGTGTGTGATATTCTCTATTTATACAATGAATATTATTTTAACAATAGTTTTTGTTTTGCGTATGTAAATATGGTAAACCTTACGTGGATTCCCGCTTTTGTCTATGCATCACGCATTCTCCTGTAAGAATAGTCTCTGAATATAAGTACTCTTGCTGGTTTTATCCTCCGTTTGAGTATCGTGTACTCCTTTGTGGAAATAATCTCTATGTATTCATTTCTTTGTGGGATTTTCCTTCGACTAAGCATTGTGTGATTCTCTATGGAAATAATCTCTATGTATTATTTCTTTGTGGGTTTTACCCTCCGTCTACTGCAATCGTGTAAATATTTGTGGAAATGATCTCTATGAGTCATTTCTTCATGGGTTTTACCATTTTTCCATTGCATCATGTAAATCGCTATGGAAAATTAGTCATTGTGTATATTTCTTTTATAATACCACTGCTCTTTGGTATCTTTATGAAATATTTAGTCTCATGGGTGTTTCGATTACATTGGGTAAAAGACCTACGTCTTTTTTCCAAGGTTACTGTGTAAAAGGGGCACCAAAACCCTCGAGACCTGGGTGAAAGCCGATGCCGATAATATTTAAGCCATCCCATACATGATCGTTTAGAGTTTCAACTCTTAGTGAATATGTCTCGGACATTGTTACTTTTACTGTGTATAAAATTCATGCTTTCACTTTATAAATTCAAATATCAAGGTTGAAGATACTATTCATTGAAACAACGTTTATTGCATGGAAATCGTGGTTAAGGTAAGTCCTTATAGAGAAGGAAAATTACTCATCCTCTGTGGGTATCCATGGCTATTTCTATCTCACCCCTTTCTATATTGGTTCGATTGTAATAATTTAACTCGTTTACAATTTAGAGACAATTTGCATGTGATAACCATGTTTGGAACCTATGGGATTTTCTTTTGTATTTAAATCAATACTTATATTTTCATTTTTGTTTTAATAGAGACTTGGCCCTTACAAAAATTTTCACATACCCATATCACCTCCCAAGCATCATTATGGTAGTTTTCGATTCAAGGTTCTTTAATTATATAATTTGTATGACTCATCAATTTTCTAGTAGTATTTATATGTCTATATTTTGAACATAATATTTCCTTTTTTGTGTGTATTACTCTTGTTTATGCATAGGGTAGATTTGTTTAAATATTACCCTTGTCTATACATAAGGTGGATCTGTTTAAAATAATTGTTTCCGTAGTAGCTTCGACCCTGTATAATGAGTTTAATTAGACTTCTCCAAAGTAATATTTGTTGGTTATTATAACTCTATTATAGTATAATGTGGTATCCTTTTTACTTTGTCAATATTGTAACCTATAGGGTATCAATATTTCTATACTCAACCAAAGGATTTTCTTACGTTTCATTGTTTGTGTGAATAATAATAATTTCATAAGTATATAGACTCATGATGGGTCCATTTTTGTCTTGCGAAGGAACCCATCAGGTGAATATCGTACCCACTCCCCTTCTTGTTCTTGGATTGATGGATTCACAAGTCAGCGAGGAAGCTCCATATCAGCAACGAAACCCAAGTGAAGTAAATTTGATCCTTTATTGATGCATATTTAATAATTTCATACATTATTAAGTTACTAAATAATTTATATGTTTGTTACAGGTTTGGGAGGACACCCAATGCACTTGCCGAAGTGCATGACATGTCCACAAAAGGTATTCAGGTTCCATTTTCATCCACCAGTCCTTGCGAGTATTCGCGGACAGACTTATGCAGTTCTATAAGCTTTTGATTTGACTAGATAGGGATTCTTGGTATTCAAGGAACTCAAAACTGTAAAATTTTGATCCTTCATCTATTGATGGTAATAAATATGCATATAAATTTTGTCACAAGACCTGTACTCTGTTGTATCAAATTTATTCCTTTCATATTTGACAAATCATGTATTGGGATTGTTATTCTTTTATTCGACATAAGAGTAGACATGATAAAGTAGTTGTATATATATATATATATATATATATATATATATATATATATATATACTACAATATTAATAACATACTACTAGAACTATTATACACAATGGTAACCCATATCAACTAATATGGCTATACAGTTCTTTCAAACAGACATTGTTTATAAATGCAATAACATAAGATATGACAACAACTCTATAAATACAAAAACATAATTAGCATAGTAGAAAATTTTAATAAACAACCGAAATACATCTTTGAAAAAACTGATGCTCAGAAACAAATGGAACAACCACATTCCACCCAATCGTAGAACAAGTCAGTCACAATCACTTATCTTGATCACCCCCTAGCCTAACCATGAGTCCATAAGGGAAAACTAATTTATCCTCCTCAACTATAATCACCATCAACAAATCATAATATCATTTTCCTCACACTAAAAGTGCTCATAACAAAAAACAATTCTCAATTCCTCAACATACTAAGTAGTGTCTTGCCTCCCACATATGTTGTATATATTCTTGTGCCTAGGTCTTTCCATTCCTTTCCCTCCTTAGAGAAATTCCAAGATTTACAAATCCCTAAATTTTGGGGGTTGCTAGTGGTCAAATTCAACTTCTCCCACCTGTAAAAATCATCCTTGAAGTAACTCAAACTTGTTCCCTACTCATGGAGTCATGGTCAACTATTTTTAACTTGGTTGTTCCATTTTTCTTCCAGCGTTAAATTTATTAAAAGTTTGTCTCGTACATATGTCAAATAAAAGAGGAAAGTTGGGAAAGTCAAATATTTTCCCAACATTCATTAAATAATTAATTACATAATCCAAAATTCCAAATTCAGATTTGTCATAAATGACAAATAATTTCCAAATCCGAATTTTCCAAAAAACAAAAATTTATTTAAAAATTCATATCAGAATTTAGTTTTCTAAAATTTGAGGATATTTCATCCTCTCCCCCTAAAGTACAACATTGTCCTTAGTGTTCATTCTTCTCTCATAATATAATTGGTGAAGATTTCAAGATATCTTCTTCCAATTCCCAAGTGGCCTCCTCAGGACTAAAGTGATTCCATTGCACTTTTACCTGGGCGATGGATCTATTCCATAGTAGTGTTTCTTTCATGTCCATAATGCACAAAGTTTCTTCTTGGAACTCACCTTTTGGTTCCACCTACACTGTGTTCCAATCAATGATGTTTGTATGATTATGAATATACCTTTTTCGTAATGAAACATGAAAAACATTATGAACTTTTAAATTTGCAGGAAGTGCTAGCTAATATGCCATGGGTCTGATTCTAGTTAAAATCTCGAAGGGGCCACAAAACCTTGGCACCAATTTTGAACAATTTCCTAGCTTTAGAGAGATCCTTTTTTATTTGATTTTTAGATATACATGTTCCCCAATTTGAAATTCCTTATGTCCTCTTTTTGAATCTTCATATCTTTCCTGTTGGTCATGGGCATCTTTTAAGTTATGTTGTACCCTTTTTACCATTCTCTCCATTTCATGGAGCATTTTCAGTCCCACCATAATCTTCTCAATTGGATTATCCCAACTAATCGAGGTTGTGCATTTTCTTTTGTACAGTACTTCAAAGGAACTCATATTATCCGATGTGTGATAATTGTTATTGTAAGCAAACTCAACTAATTCTAAGTACTCCTCCCACTTGTTTGGTTTTGTCCTTATGTGCATTCGTAGCATATCTTCGATTATCTGGTTTGTTCGTTTTTTTTTCCCAACCATTTGTGGATGGTATCTTGTGATGAAATTCAGGTTAGTATCCAAACCTGCAAACAATTCTTTCCAAAAATTTGACATAAATTTGACATATCTATCACAAATCACCATCTTAGGAATTCCATCCAATCTAAATATTTCTTTCATAAAAAAATCAGTGATATTAATTGCTTTGTAAGTAGATTTCACAGGTATAAAATGTGCATATTTTATTAGTTTATCGATCACTATCATAATCAAGTCATTTTGTCTTTGAGTTTCAGGAAAACCTGTTATGAAGTCCATCGAGATAATCTCCCATTTCCATTCTGGTATAGGAAGAGGTTGTAAAAAACCCATTGGATGTTGATGTTCAGACCTTACATGTTGGCAACCTAAGCATTTAGACAAATATTTAGCTGTTTCATTCTTCATGTTAGGCCAATAAATCAATTTTCTTAAGGATGTTATCATTTTCTGGTACCCCGGGTGAACAAAATACATCTTTTTGTGCAGTTCATCAAGAATTGTTTTCTTTAAATCAATAGAATTAGGTACATACAATCGGTTCTTGAACCTTAACAATCCATTTTTATATATACTTATATCTGTTATGTTATGTTTTTCTTCATTTCCTTGCAATTTTGTTGTGGTTTTAATGTAATTTTCATCATTACTCCTTGTAAATTTTATTCTTTGTTCGATATCATTTTCTTCTTTGTTGATTCTTAATTCATAGAGTCTATTAGTCCTTCGACTTAGTGCATCTACAACTTTATTTTCCTTACCTTCAATGTGTCATACCTCAAAATCAAACTCACATAAAAAGTCCAACCATCTTGCTTGCCTTGCATTGAGATTTGGTTCACTGAACAAATACTTTACACCACCGTTGTCACTTAGTAGAAAAAATTTATTCCCATTAAATAATGTTGCCACATTTTTAATGCAAGAATTACAACTACTAATTCTAAATTGTGAGTCACATAATTATGTTCATTTTCTTTTAGTTTACATGATTCATAACAGATGACATGTTCATCTTGTGTTAGCACACCTCCTAATCCTTCCTTGCTTGCATCCACACAAACTATAAAATATTTATCAGGATCTGCTACCTTTAGGATAGGTGTTGTAGTTAACAATATTTTTAGTTTATCAAAGATGTCCTCACACTTTTGTGACCAAGTAAATTTTATTCCCTTTTTCTGTAATGATGTAATCGAATACACGATCCTAGAAAATCCTTTGATGAATCTGTGGTAATAACTAGTAATTACAATAAATGATCTTATGTCTTCTACATCCTTAGGGATAGGCCATTCCATAATCTCTTTTATCTTTTATGGGTCAAATGCAATACCATCCTCAGATTTTACATGTCCTAGATATTGCATCTTTATTTGGTAGAAGTCACACTTATCAAAATTAGCATACAACTTATGCTCTCGTAAGGTCTACAATACTATTTTCAGATGTTCTTCATGTTATTCTTCTATTTTTTAGTAAACTAGAATATCATTGATAAAAACCAACACAAATTTATCCAAATATTGGATGAATATACTATTCATCAAACACATAAAGGTTGTTGGTGCATTAGTAAGCCCAAACGAAATTACGACAAATTCATAGTGTCCATAACGTGTTCTAAATGTTGTTTTGTTTATATCTTCATCCTTTATCCTAACTTGGTGATAACCAAAACTTAAATATAGCTTAGAGAATGTCTTTTCTTCTCCAACTTGGTCAAATAGATCGTTAATTATAGGTAAGGGATACTTATTCTTAGTCATTATTTTATTTAGTTGTCGATAGTCAATACACAGTCTCAAAGTCCCATCTTTCTTCTTAATGAATAAAATTGGTGCTCCCCAAGGTGAAACATGTGGTCTCATATATTCCTTATCTAGTAGTTCTTGCAACTAGATTTTCAATTTTGTTAATTCATGTAGGCCCATTTTATAAGGTTCTTTAGATATTGGGGCAGATCCAGGTAGTAGGTCGATAGATAAATATATCTCTCTCATTGGAGGTAGTTCTAGTATTTCATCTAAAAATACATATTTGAACCCACATAGGACTGTAAAGTCTTATAAACTTGGTTTTCTTTTTTCCCTTAGGAGGTTAGTTACTTGTACAACATAAACTTGGAAATCTTTATTTATACATTTGTTAAATTGCATCGGTGATATTTGCCTAACAAAAAGTGGTTTTCTGATTCCTTGTACCATTCTAACTATGTTATTTTCATCTCTGTACACAAATGACTTTTCATAATTGTTTAATATTACTTTATTTTTTTCTAACCAGTCCATTCAAATGATTATATCATAAGACCCCAAAGGTAATATGTTTAGATTTAACTTTGTACTTTGACCATCTATGCTTAGTTCACAATAAAAAATAAAATGTGTTACCTTTCTTTTGGTTTTTGTTGCTAACTATACTAACAAGGAATTAGTATGCTTTACCTTCTTTAACTTGTTCAATTCAACTAAAGATGGATTAACATAACTCGAACTAGCTCATGGGTCAATTAGTATAGAGACATTGTGGTTATGAATTTTACTTTCAACTTCCACAATAGTGGATTGATGATCTTCTTGTCTGTCATCAAGAGATGCATTGATTTTATGCACACTTCTACCAATATCTCCATTCGTTGAATCCTATTGAAGGTTATAGACCGAATTTCTAGTTGTGGGATTTAATTGTGGACAATATTTCCTCAAGTGGGTTTCTCCACACTCCCAACACTTCAATGGTTCTCTGCCCGACTATCCCCAACCTTCTTGACTCCCAATATAACCGGTCTATTCCCCCCTTGGGAATTATAATGTTAATCCTTCTTTTGGAAACCTTTCGTCATATTACAGAAAGGGGATGGTTGGAATATTTTCTTACATTGATTCATTTTGTTTAGTTTTTTTTTCTTTTGATTTCCTTGGAAATTTCGAGCCTTTTTTAGCACTTCATTTAAAGACTTAGGATTGTGAAATTCAATTCAGTCCTTGTACTAATGTGGTAGAGAGGTCAAGAACATTTGTATCTTTACTTTTTCCTCTTTGGTGTATGATACAAACCTCAACAGATCTAGAAATTTATTTATCAGATCATCCATGGCCATTTGTCCTAGACGCAGTTCGTAAAATTCCTTATTTTTTATTTCTTAATAAATTTTTGATAAGTGATTCTTATTTAAATACTTTTTAAATTATGACCATTCCATTCATTTTTCTTTCAATCCCTTATCTAATATTAGGTCTTTCCACCAGATATTAGGTTTTCCTTTTAAGTTGTAAATGAGCATTCTGACTTTCATATTACTAGAGTAGTTATAAATATGGAAGTATTTATTTATATATATTAACCATGCTTAAACGTCCTCACCAATATTTGATTCTCCATCAAAGGTAGAAGGTTTATTTTCTTGAATTCACCTTCGAGGTGGTTCATTTATTTTCTTTTTCTTCCTTAGACTCTTTGTTTTTTGTCATGTGTGTGTCTTCAAAAGAACTATCCTATTTTTTTGTTTCACGACCAAAGTTCTTAGAGGATTTTTTTGCTGACCTCTTCCTATTTTTCATTGTCTTTTCTACTTTTATTTTTTACTATACTACGTCGCATGATTTCATTTATTTCCAACTTATCTTTATGCGCTTTCTTCAACTTTTCATTAAATGCTTTAAATCCTTGTAATTCCACGATGAGGTTTCACATTGTTTCAAAGACTTTAGTGGATGAAATTCCTTCACTGTTATGCTTTGAGTCTCTAGGAAGTTCCCATTTTGGATTCCCTTCAGGTCTGTCTCCTTCTTCATTATGTGCTGACATTTTCACAAGAGACAAATTGCTTTTCTGTTTGTAATAATAAATTTGTTTGTTAGATTTTCTTCAAGGAAACAAAATAAAATTATGGTGCTGCCATGAGGTCCAAGTGTTGTAACCTACATCTCTAATACCATATGTAATGTACCCCAAATTTCACTAAATAAAAAAAAATATTGATAAGGAAATAACATTTATATTTTTCTTAACCTTCGTGACACAAGAATATCTCTTTAAAAAAATTCTAGTCACTGTGAAGTTTAATGTCCAATTAAACTTATTGTTACTACAAAGTCATGAAACTTTCATTAGATTAATTCCTAATCTATTATAACCTCTTAATGTACTTGAATTTATTGCATCTGATCGCATCGTTAAAGGTTAACTAGGAATACAAGTTCCCTATTATAATGTCTGTTACACATATAACCAGATGACATCATACCCATGCTGACCATATCAAATGTTTAAGCTATGATATGAAATTTGGATTTACTTGTATAAAGTATTTAAGTAAGAAACATGACTATGAGGTTATGCCCCTTGTGGACTTAGGGGAAATAACCACCATAGGCTTATAGCCCATGCTCTAGGGTAAAGAACTTAGGAAACAATGTTTAACTACCATACGAAACACCCTCCATAGTATATTCAAGGGTAGCATACAATATGTAGTGGAAGTCAAGTAGGAAGTTACCATTGTGCAATTAACCAACCCGTCCTTTCGGTTACCCATCTACTCCAGTAATTAAATGACTTTGATAATGGGATTATGTGGGCACCCGGTTGGTCTTGTCCTAGGCCGATTTTTAGTTATGGAATTTAAACTGGGCATTCTCATTAATGGAATATTGACCAACCCTAGTACCTTTTAGGCTTGTTTCTATAGATAACTTCCCACAATGGTCTTGCCACTTCATAAGATTCACATGGCCAGAAGTGGAGCAGTGTACCTGACACTCCTCCCCACCATCTAAGGATTTGATATGCCATTAATCCCTTCATAAATATTCTCATGAGTCTATTGCACTTAGTATTTTCATGTTTACACTTTGAAACTGGAGTTATCACTCGACCCTCTGAAGGTATTCCATCCTAGACATGGTATTCGACATAAACTTCTATGGTGAAGTGTTTTTCTCATGTGTTTATGCTTAGGCCAATCCTTACTTATGGAAGCTAGACTCTTGTATAAAATATCTTTGAAAAGAATTTCACTCTCTCGTGTAAATATATGCTCTCTGTGGAAAGAAAATTTGGGTAGCTTAAATGCATTTTACTCTTTGTGTGTGATATCCTTCGTTTAGAAAGTCAATATTATTTTAAGAGTAGTTTTCATTTTGCATATGTAAATATGGTAAACCTTATGTGCGTTCCCTCCTATGTCTATGCAATGTGCATTCTCTGGTAAGAGTAGTCTCTAAATATAAGTACTCTTGGTGGTTTTATCCTCTGTCTGAGTATCATGTACTCCTCTATGGAAATAATCTCTGTGTATTCATTTCTTTGTGGGTTTTTCCTTCGATTAAGTGTCATGTGATTATCTCTGGAAATAATCTCTCTGTATTATTTCTTTGTGGGTTTTACCCTTCATCTACTCCATTCGTGTAAATCTCCATGGAAATGATCTCTGTGAGTCATTTCTTCGTGGGTTTTACCCTCCATTTCATCTTGTAAATATCTGTGGAAGATTAGTCTCTATGTATATTTATTTTATAATACCACTACTCTCTTGTATCTTTATGAAATCTTTAGTCTCATGGGTGTTTCGATTACATTGGGTAAAATACCCATGGATTTTTCTCGAGGTTACTATGTAAAGGTGGCACTAAAACCATCATGACCTCGGTACAAGCCAATTTTGATAGTAGTTAAGCTATCTGAGACTTGATTGTTTACCATTTCAACTCTTAGTGAATACGTCTAAGACTTAGTTACTTTTACTGCATATAAAATTTGTTCTTTCACTATATAAATTCAAATGGCAAGGTGGAAGAACCTTATTCATTGAAACAAAGTTTAATGAATGGAAATATTGGTTAAGGTAATTCCTTATTGAGAAGGAAAATTACTTATTTTTTGTGGGTACCTATGGCTATTTCCATCTCTCCCCTTTCAATATTGGTTAGACTATAATAACTTAACTTGTTTACAATTCCGAGAGAATTTTGCATGCGATAACTATGCTTGGAACCTACACGATTTTCTTGTGTATTTAAATCAATACTTAGATTTTAGTTTTCTTTTTAATAGAGACCTAGACCTTACGAAAGTATTCACATACCCAGATCACCTCCCAAGCATCATTGTGGTAGTTTTCATTTCAAGGTTCTTTAATTATATAATTTCTATGATTGTCCAATTTTCTTATAGTAGTTATCTGTCTATATTTTGTACTTATTGTTTCCTTTGGTGTGTGTATTACTCCTATTTATGCATAGGGTAACTCTATTTAAGTATTACCCTTGTCTATGCATCAAGTGGCTTTGTTTAAAATCATTGTTTTCACAGTAGCTTTGCCCCTCTATAAAGAGTTTAATTACTCTTTTCCAAAGTAATATTTGTTGGTTATTATAAATCTATTTTCGTTTACTATGGTATCTTTTTTACTTTTTCAATCTTGTAACCTACAAGGTATCAATATTTGTGTACTCAACTACATGATTTTCTTTTGTGTCACTCTTTGTGATGCAGGACCATCGTTGGCGATCACATGGAGAAAGAATTATCAACGTCAAGGAATCTGTACGGGAGCTCAATGCTGGTAGTCACAACATATATTTTGAAGTATGCCTTAAATCAATGCCAAAATTAATCTCTTCAGGCACACTTGGAATGAGGCCATGAAAATTTGGAGGCATGCTTGGACGATTACGAGTGAAGTGGGAGATTCCACTACGACTCTGGAATGTACTAGTCTAGATAGTCGTTAGGACAAGTTTTAGAGTAGACAAGTATCCAGGGGGAACCCTAAGAACCCTCTTTAATAAATAGAGGTTTTGTAAGCCCAATTCAGGTTAGTTAGTCAATAGTTGGCTGGAATAGAAGTTAGGAAAATATTTCAGTAGTTTTGTTGTTCATTTATAGTTGTAACCATTTTCTCATTTTGGAATATAACAGAGGAAAATTGATCCAATGCATGGTTTGAACATTGTTTTCAATTCTCTCTATTGTGTTTTCATGAATGAATGAATCTCATTTTGAGTAGATGGAACTGGGAATGTTAGGATAATTTTCAACTATTTCTTTTCTGCAGAAGTACTGCAAGGTTTGCACACAGAATGCAAGGAGTGCGTTAAGAGGATCTGTTTCAATTATGAAACTTATAAGAGATAATAAAAAACTTTCCCTTTGTAAAGAGTGCAAAGAGACTGGTGCAAGGAGTACATAGTCATCCGTAAGATCTCAAAACATTGCGTAATATCTAGTGCAAGGAGTGCATAGATCCAAGATTCGATTAAGCGTCGAAGAGTCAGGAAAGGAGAATTCTAGGAAGGAGAGAGGAATTTATCTTTGAGAAATCCTTCAGGATTAGAGTTATCGAAATCCCATACATGCCACGAGTGTGAGAGAAATCTAATTCTTCAAGAGATCAAGCTCAAGAGGGGTAACACTTTTCATAAGTGTTAAAGAGATCGAAGAATTTGACTCGTCGAAGGAGAAAAGTTTTGAATCCTTTGAACACCCAAAATATATTCTAACTCTAAATATAGCATAAGTGCAATGGGGCAAAGATCTCAGCCATTTGATCTGAATGATATAGAATTAGAACCGTCCATCTAGAAGGACGTGTGGTGAATAACTAGAGTTTCTCTGAATCGCACTTGTGAGGAGTCAAAGGGAAGAATGCTAAGAATTCAGGAGGCTCGAATCCGTGACTTGATATGAGTCATCGAGTCCATGAGAGATCTGGACCATTGATTGTCCAGGGTGGAATATCAATATTTAGGGGATCGGAGGATCAGAGGTGACAAGTCTTTTGACTTCATGAAACGTGAAGTCTCGAAATCATCGTGACCATCTGATCAAAGGAAGATCTGGATCGTTGATCCAGTGCCATCACAATTTCAGGTATCAGGAGAACGAAGGCGAGGAGACTCCAAAGTCACAAAATGTGAAATATCGATTTGATCACAGTCATTGATCAAAGGATGGATCTAAACCGTCAATCCAACGCCATCACGATTTCGTCTATCAGGAGAATGGAGGCAAGGAGACTCCAAAGTTGCGAAATGTGAAACAATGATTTGATCACAGTCATCAATGAAGGGGAGGTATAGACTGTAGATCTCAGGTCATCGTGATTTAAGCTATCGGGTGAATGGAGGGAGAAGTACTCCCAGGGTCGTGAAACATGAAATCGTGACGCGCCTTTCACTCGAGCGTGTGGTCTCCACCAGTGCTCACAATGAAGAAAATGCTTAGTAGAGAGGAGCTGACACCCGTTTAGCATTGATTTTCGAACAACACTTGGGAGAGAAGCCATGGATATCATATGACCTACACATTTGGATAAAGGACCTGTGTAAGTGGGTTTGGGGTCTAGTAGAGATCCAAAGAGTGAATCAGACTCACTATCTTGATCGATCCTAGACCAGGAATCTTATAAACCCTTAGGAGAGAAAGGGGGTCTATATCACTTTGTGCGATTAATAATAATTTTGCAAGTATATAAACTGATGACGGGTCCCTTTTTCTCTTGCGAGGGAACCCATGAGGTGAATATTACACCCACTCCCCTTCTCGGTCTTGGATTGATGACTTCGCATGTCAATGAGGATCCTCCATATCAGAAACGAAACCCAAGTTAAGTAAATTTAATAACATACTACTTCAACTATTTTACATAGTGGTAACCCATATCAACTAATATGGATATACAGTTCTTTCAAGAAAAAATTGTTTATAAATGAAATAACATAAGATATGGAAATAACTATATAAAAACTAAAAAATTATTAGCATAGTACCGAATTTAAATATAAAACAAAAATACATATTTGAAAAAAATGGTGCTCGAAAAAAAATGAAACAACCACGTTCCACCCAACCGTAGAACAAAACAACCACAATCACTTGTCCTGATCACCCCTTAGCCTGTCCATGATTCCATAAGGGTGAACCAAATTATCCTCCTCAACTATAGTCACCATGAAGAGATCATAATATCCTTTTTCTCACACTACAAGTGCTCATAATGACAAACAATTCTCATTTCCTCAACATACTAAGTAGCATCCTTCCTCCCACATATGTTGTATATATTCATGTTCCTAGGTCTTTCCATTCCTTTCCCTTCTTAGGGAAATTCATAGATTTACAAATCCCTAATTTTTAGGGGCTGCTAGTGGTCAAATTCAACTTCTTCCACTTGTAAAAATCATCCTTGAGGTATGATGCATAGACCCCCTTCCCTCGGGCTGACATTCGCACAGGATCGTTCTTCTTCGAATCCGCAGAACTGAAATAGTTCTTTTGGGCCCTCTCTAGAACCCCATGAATTTGATCCAAGGGTCCTTCCATGAAAAACCCACCTGCGCAGACATGCACCAGGTGTGAGTATTCACCTCCACACAACCCCGACGTTGTGACCTCAAACCACACCAAGAAGTGTCTTTCGCATTTTGCGACTTTGGGGTTTTTCAACAAAAAATACCCGGCTCCTTGTCCTTAGGATTCCCCAAATGCCAAACCCTAAAAGGGTCTAATGATTCCCTACTATATCAGGATTTTTGTAACTAGGAGTTTGAAATACAGACACCCAAACCCCTGGTCACTCCATTCCCTGAATTTTGATAAGACAAAATGCTGAAATGGGCTCAACGGTTCTAGCTCATGCTATTCCTCCGAATACTTTCGAGGTTTCACGATTTTGCGAGTCAACACTCCTCATCTATGACTCCTGGCCTCTCGAATGCTCGGTTCCCAAAATGTAGAAAAGGCCTTCATCCATGCGACCATGCTACCCTCTTTCATGATTCAATAAATCACGACGCAAGCATTTCCCCAGTCCTCTGTCTTTCAAATCCCTGAATTCCTGAAATGGTGACCTTTTCGGGATTCCACGTACCGGGATATTGAAAATCTC
Source organism: Picea engelmannii (assembly GCA_009831015.1). Taxonomy (NCBI): domain Eukaryota; kingdom Viridiplantae; phylum Streptophyta; class Pinopsida; order Pinales; family Pinaceae; genus Picea; species Picea engelmannii. The sequence continues at coordinate 216,789 of ML793221.1, forward strand.
GATCCTAAATCACTTGTCTCCTCTACTTCCCAGACCCCTAAATGGGATTCTGATATGGGAATTCACACACGATATCCAATGACTCTCGATGAGTTGGATCAAACGACCCAGATCCTTTCAGAGTTTTGTGAACCAGAAGTTCATGATGCAGTGATTCCAAAATCACTCGCCCCTCCAAACCCTGAACTCCGAAATGTAAAAATGATGAAATGGCTCAACGGAGGTTAACCCCTAACCAAACCTCAGTCCATGTGGCTGCTTCCTCCATGACCACAAACTGCTTCAAGAAGATGTCGTGTTTCGCGACTTCGGGGTTTTCAATGCAATGTGCCCCGGTTCCTTGTCCTCGGACTTTCCAAAATGTTGAATCCCGAAATGTCGAAGTGCCTAAATACTAAAAGACACTCAGCCTTAACCTTCTAATAGATCTGTGAGATATGACGGTCCACGGGATTTCACGAGTTCTCCACAGAGAATTTTGATCGTCCGCCTTTGCTTCTCAAGGATTTTTGGCCAATGACTTGGCATCCTCCTTCTGCTATCTAGATGTAACTTCGATGGTCCAGATCCAACCTTCTGTCACTGATCTAATGAAAAATGTTCTCTACCTTGAGCATGGCTTTCTTCCTTTCCCTTGGAAGATTTCTTGCTCCAAAGGGCCTCGGCCTTTGTCTCTGCTGCGAAGCCTGTAACCTTGACTCTCGCCTGTATTCCAAGAGTCGTTCCTTCTCTTGAGCTTTGTTGACTGTGAAACCTCGAAGGGTTTTCTCGACCTTCTTCTCACTCATATTTTACTCAGTGCGCTAAGGAACTATCCCTCATGATATCCTCAAACTTTGAACCCTCCAAAGGGTTTTCTTGTCCTTTTCATTCCTTGCAGGATTCTTACACACAACGGTGCGATCCTTCCTGATCTTATCTGAGGCTCTGACCTGAAAGTGTCTCTGTCCCTTTCTCTCCTTGAAGGGATGTAAGTTCCTTCTGACAACTTCCTTCTCAAGCACACCTTTTTTATCCTGCAGGGTGTTCAGTAACCTTGTGAGTGTCTCTCCTCTACACTTCCCTTTCCAACAAAACTAAAAAAAAAGAGTCCTTCTGTGCACTTTATGCACTCGCTCGATGCCCTCTTAGAAGATCTCTACATAACCTTGAGTAGTTTTGTATTCTCTGAACTCAAGATAGAGTTCCTTCATGTGCACACTTGTATCAACTCAATGCCCACCTGGAAAAGTTCTCTAGAATCCTCAGTGATTCTATGTTCTTACTGAGCTCGAAATAGAGCTCCTTTCGTGCACCTCTTGTACATGCTCGATGCCCTCCTGGGAGAGATCTACAAAACCTCAGACATTCTATCTTCCCTCTATGCCTCCTCTACATAGTTCAACTTCCAAGGTGTTCAACAACCTTGAGGCTTCCTCCTTGAGTCAGTGACTCCAGCTGGTGCACCCTCCTGGCACGTCTTTGTCTGAACTCAGCAAAATTCAGAAGTGCACTCCTTGCACTGGCTTGCAGAACCCGCAGTATTCTATCATGAAACCTCTTGCATGAAGCCACAAAGAACCCGAACCTGAAATCAAAGAACCCTTAGATAGAAAAATCTATCTATCCCTGCAAATGCACATCTAATCATACATCTGCAGCATATCATCAACACATCAAGACATTCATTCAATTACTCAGAATAACATGCAGGAAAAACTGCTTTGTTTGTATTAATCAAGAATGATTGATTACAATGTGTTCGAGCTTAGACTGCAATAGAGTCTCAGCTCTCCTCTCCTCTCTAACCTATTCTCTCTTCTCCTCTCTTTCTCTCCTCTTCCTTCTCTACTGACTAACTCTAAAACCAAAACAAGGTCTTTTTACAAAAGGGGGCTCCTCGAGCACTTCCCTCCATCCTCACCAACTCTCATTAATTTACATTCAATTCCATTGAATGGATGTCTAGTCTGAATCGGATATACATCTCAACCTTACAGCCATTTAAGGAAACCTTTAACTAAAGCCTACACACATGCATGGATTTTGTCTCTTCGGCCTTACAACATTTAATACAATTTCAAAATTTGAAAAACGAGAGGGTTGTGCCTCTTTCCTTCCATTGAATGTGCACCTTGATGTGTTGGTTGGCTGGTGTGTATATGGCTTGGAGTGATGCACCTGCATCAATGTACCTCAAACATGTTCCCCACTCATTGAGTCACGATCAACTATTTTTAACTTGGTTGTTCCATTTGTATGTCAACATTAAATTTATTAAAATTCTATCTCATACATGTGTCAAATAAAAGAGGACAGTTGTGAAAGTCAAATCTTTTCCCAATAGTCATCAAATAATTAATTTCATAATCCAAAATTCCAAATTCAAATTTTCCATAAATCACAAATAATTTCCAAATCTGAATTTTCCAAAAATGGAAATTTATTTCAAAATTCAACTTAGAATTTAATTTTCTAAAATTTGAGGATATTATTTTTATTGAACATTGGATCAAGAATTCATAGGACAAATTAAGAAAGAATGTTAACTGGTAGCCACTGATTGCCTACACTTTATGACCACTTCAACACGTCAAACTCCAAGAGTAATGAAATATTGAAAAGGGAGAATAGCTAAAGGTCAATATCTGAAGGAATTGGTTCTAGCATCGGGTCAAATGATATGGTAAAGGAGTTTCATGGTTTTGATCCCTTATTCATTTGGGAAAACTGGGTTGAAGAAAGCACTTGTGCAAAATTTGATTTCTGTAAAACTTTAAAAAGATATGTGAAATAATTTGACAAGATTGACGCAAAACCATTCCATTGCTACTACAAGACCATGTTCACACATGAAGGGATAAATTACAAAGGATTTGAAGTTGTCAAGTCAAATAAATGATTATTAGTTATATTCTTAAAATTAAAAGAACATGTGCATTGGTTCATTGTCAAAAGATGTAATGGGTCAAATTCTTACCTATTTGGAATACTATATAAATAGAAAAGTGTATTGGAATGAATATTTTTAATATAGAGGGTTTCCAAGATAAATATAAATAGCGTAATTTATTCTTAGATGAATTTATTATTAATGTTTTATCAAATTAATGATCGTGGTGAAGTTTTTCGATAAAAGATTCTTTAAAATTATCCAATCTGTGTTGATGATGACAATAATTGTAATCCTTATTCCCTTCAACAATTTTTATTTTTATTTTTGGTAATTTGGGGTATTTTACAACCAATAATGCAATTGATGATCTCTAACTAACTACTATTGTACATTTTGTAAATATGTGTTGACATTACCTATTGGGTAGAAGATTTTTGTTAAAATTTGAGAACATCAGTCTTAAGTATTTCTTTGAAAATCCAAATATGAACACACGGAAAGAAAGATCCTTATATTTCCTAAGTGAATATGATTTTTAAATAAAACATATTAAATCAAAGGAAAATAAACTAGTGAATGCACTTAGTAGAAAATTAAATGCAATTTTCAACAACAATGTGCAATCTGATTTAAAACAGAAAATTGTGACAAAGGAAGAAAAAGATGAGGATTATAGGAAAAATCAAGAAAATTGTCAAAATAATAACTCAGTTGAGGAAGATTCAAATTTTAGTTGCAGTCAGGAAGGTTTAGTCATGTATAAAATATAATTTATGTTTCAAACAACACATAATTGAAGAATCTAATACTAATGGAAATACATAAGAAACCATATTGAGGTAATATATGTTATCAAAGGAGAATAACATATTTAAAAAATAATATTTTTGGCCTGGAATGAAAACAAAGGTAGGTTGATACCTTGCTAGGTGTCTAGAGTTCCAACAAGTTAATACTAAGCATTGTCACCCAACTGGATTATTGTAGCCCATACCCATTCCAAAATGGAAGTGGGAAGTAATGAGTATGGATTTCATCACAGACCTAGCTATAAATAGGAATCATAATGACTCTATAATGGGTGTAATAGACACACATACGAAATTTGCACATTTTATTCCAGTAACATATAATCACAAGGCAATGAATATGACATAAATTTTCATCAAAGAGATTTTCAAAATGCATTGTTTACCCAAATCAATCATCTCACACAAGGATACCAATTTTACCTTCAATTTTTGGAAAACCTTATTCAAAGGTCTAGATACTCAGTTGAGCTTTATCAATATCCCTAGATTGACGGTTAGACACAGAGGACTAACCACATTGTTGAGCACATGTTACAGATGTATGTAATGGATTTCCCAACAATGTGGGAAGACTATGTTCATTTGGTTGAGTTTGCATTTAATAATGATTATCAATCTTCTCTAAAAATTATTCATTTTGAAGTGTTGTATGGAAGAAGGTGTCAGACCCCTGTGAGTTGGGACATCCCAATTGACTGTAACATCCCCAAAAATAAATTATTTTTGAATTTGAAATTTCTTAGGAAAATTATTTCCGTTTTTGGTAAATTTGAAATTGGAAAAATTTTGCCATTTATGGAAATTCATAATTTCAAATTTAGTTAATTGTAATTAATGATTATGACTATTGGGCATAGATTTGATTTGACCCAACTAACTATTTGACTATGACACTTCTATGAAACAAAATATTTTATAATTATTGTCAAAGGACAAATGGAACAACCATGTTAAAATCAGTTGACCATGACTCCATGAGTGGGGAAAATGTTCGAACTACCTCAGGGCTGATTGTTACAAGTGGAAAATAAAGAATTTGGCCATTGGTAACCCCTAAAAATAAGGGACTTGGAAAGCTGCAAAAATTCCCAAGGGAGAAAAAGACCTAGGCAAAAATGGCTTTTGATATATAGCATATGAGAGGAGGCAGGACGTTGCCTAGTATGCGGGGAAAAAGGAAATTTATCTCTTGCTTTTATGAACACTGGCTTTCAGAGTGTCAGGCAAGGAGAAGTCGTTGAAGCGGAAGGACCATTGTTGTGGTGGACTTCTAAGTTTCCCCTCATTGATTCATGGTCAGGATAGGGGGTGAATGGAGCAAGTGACATTGGTAGTTCCATTCTAAGGTTGGGAGGAATGTGGTTGTTCCCTTTGTCTTTCAGCAAACTGGTTCAGATATGTTCATCTACTCTTTCTGGTTATATATCTCTTGTTTTAAATGGATGTCAGAATACATCTAGATGTTACTCTGTAAATTATTTCTAATGATTTTCCTTTTAAATTAAGAATCATTGTGATTTAAATGAATGCAAGAGTACAATTAGTATAGTACTATGTGAATTATGGTTGAGAGTTAAACTACAAATGGATGGAACAAACAAATTTTAAACCCCTACAAGTGTTAAATTTAAGATTTGAATAAAACTGCTTGTATATATATATATATGCTAGTTATGAGCAGAATCAGACCCTTTGTGAATACACTAGCATACTTCTAGTTTAAACAAAATCGGACCGACTTCCAATTTTCGGATAGCAGGAACCCTGTGTTTTCATAAGTATAGGAAAATCAATTCGAAGGAGTCTTTTTACTACATCTTTGACTTTAAAAATAATGAAAGGTATATACGAACCAAGTTAGGATTCGAGGTAGGAATATACTTAAAGTTAGAATCTGATCTTTATGTTGGGATAAGGCCACTCGCTTCGCTCAACAAACACCCGGCCCAGGATCTTCTCTCCCCTACTCTCAAAAATCTTTAGGTAAGGAAGTGTTATCCCTTTACCCAAAGGTTCATGTTAACATCAAATTCTAATAGATTAGGAACTAAAGGAATTATTTACACATTTGCATATTATTGTAATGAGTTTTATAGAGTAATACCACTATTATAATATCAATGTATGGCAAGAATAAACATTCGTATAGGGTTATGTACATATATATTTATATATAATTATGTATACCTAATACTTGTACAGAAGTTTAAAATATTCTATTTCGTCTTCTTTGAGATTCGAATTGAAGAAATACAAGTTCTAGAAGTTTGTAAGTTAATTTCATACATGCATACCTGCAGGTTTTTCGATTTCAATTCCAACAGGTGTTTAAATATAATGAAAGACAAATAGTATATTTAGTCTTCATAAGATTTTTGGAAAGGATAGATACGAATTAAAATAAATAATAGTTCTATTTGACTACAAAAAATCCTTAGAATATATCAATACAGAAGTAACAAAAACAAAATTTGGGGAAACATACATTCTGGAAATATACGGGATGATATGCCTACTTTATAAACAGTCTAGGTAACATAAACAACCTTATTACCATTAAGAATGGATTTTAAATTATCTAACCCTATGTTGGCATGTTTACAGGAAGGTGTGCTTGTCAGTGATGGCAAGATCAGAGTATACAACGATAGCAAAACGGGGACAACGTAAGCTCAGGATGATAAGTGTTGAGGTGCACGTAGAGTGCAAGAGTTTTCTTGTTCATTTGATGGAAAACAAGCAGGCAAGGAAGATCAGGGATACGTTGATCTGACTCCATTTCAGAGTTTCAGATATCAGGAGTTGAAGTGTCGAAACAATTCACCACAGGAGTCCCAGAATTGCGAAATGCGAAACGTCGAAATTTCGAAAGAAGGAGACAGTTCTGGATATCAGGAGTTGAAGTGTCGAAACACTTCACCACAGGAGTCTCGGAATCGTGAAATGTGAAACACTGAAATCCCGAAAGTAGGATACAATTCTGGATACCGGGAGTCGAAGTGTTGAAACACTTCACCACAGGAGTTTGAGAATCGTGAAATGCAAAACGCCGAAATCCCGAAAGCATGAGAAAATTTCGGATAACGGGAGTTGGAAGTGTTGAAACACTTCACCACAAGAGTCCTGGAATCGTGAAATGTGAAACGACGAAATCTTGAAAGCAGGAGGATGGCTTTGGATACCAGGAGTTGGAAGAGTTGAGACCCTTCATCATCAGGAGTCTCGAAATCCTGAAATGCGAAATGCCGAAGATCCCGAAACAGGCACATGAACCAAAGTTTCAGTTACCAAAAGTTGGAAGAGTCAAGAGTTGAGACTCTTCAACATAGGAGTTCCGAAGTGTCGAAACATGAAATTGTGAATAGCAGGTGTGAATGAGGTTGTGGTCACAGCCGGTGGTCGCATCGTCGAAGAGATGTAGAAAAGAGCTCGAAGAGTTAAGCTTCTTTTTTTAGAGTTTCGGGGATCGTGACATGCAGCGTCAAGATAAATCTTCACCACAGGAAAGATGAAATGTCGAATTGCAAAATGGTGAAAGAAGTGTGAGACCCATCATTTATGATCCAACGGTGCAGGTTAATCAGGAATATGATCAAAGGGCTATTGCTTCTCTTCGCAATTAATCGATCAGTTACGATTCAGTGGATGATGCGTTTTCTTAGAGGTTCACAGTGTAACTATGAGAAACGACTGATGGTTTCGGTCAGAGGACTCGAAGATACTTCAGGGTGATCGCCAGAGAAGATGAAGAGTCTTGAGGCATCTTCCAATGGCATGAAGACTGTTCATGGAGGCTATTGACAGATGTAAGAGGGTTGAAGCCTGTAACTGCAACATAGAGGATGAAATCGACTATCATAGAGAAGATGAAGAGACTCAACTGCCAGAGAGGCTAAGGAATCTCAGCATTACACCCAGTAATGATGGACACGTGGGTTTAACAACTATAGAAGATGAAGAGTTGACTGGTGATCAGGAAGAGCACTCGAAATGAATAGCATGTAGAAACATTGTGGAGAGAGCATACAGAAGATGCACAGGGACTATAAGAATGAAGAACAAAGAAGATATCGGGGTTGTTTTTGTTGAGTGTGATTGAGTCATGAAGAAGGAGGAGTGTGCAACAGCTAAAATACAGAGAAGAGGAATGAGGCATTGAATGGAGATGGTGCACAGAGCTTAAAAGGAAGAAGCACAGAAAGCGCAAGGGATGTGTGGAGCAAGACAGTGAGATAGTAAAGGAAGGCTAAGGTTCTCTTGTAGAGAAAAATAGAGGATCAAAAATTGCAAGAAGATGCAGATAGAGACACTGATACAGGAGAATAGAGTAGCATAGAAGAATAGTGATAAGCCTGGTAAGCCAATGATAATTATTGTATCACTGTGAATAAATTTATATATAGAAATCTATATATTTTAGGGTGGAAGGGAGGTGCTAGGGAGGACTGTTGTCCTTAGAGGTTCACGTGGGTGCTTGAAAAAAGGGATTTGTAGCTTCCATCTGGTTGCATCCAGAGAAACAAGGGTGGCAGGGTGGAGCAAGGGAGAACAATAGTTCTCTGTTTTACAGGTTGTTGCTTCCATCCAGTTGGTACTGGAACACTTAGGGAGTTGGTGCTTCCTTCTAGTGGGTGCTAAATAAACTAGGGAGTTGTTGCTTCCTTCTAGTGGGTGCTAGAGAATCCAGAGAGTTGGCGCTCTCAGCAAGTAGTAGCTTACAAAACAGAGGTTATAGCCTCATTATGATTTGGTGCTCATAAGTATGATAATGTATAGTCTTTAAAGAATACTTATCATATAAAGAAGAAGATGTTTTTACCCTTAAAGGGTTTCCTCTAGAAATATCCGTCTCTGTGTATCTCATATGTGTGAATGATGTTGAATGTTCCATTGCTTACTTCCCTACATTATTGTGATTATCATTGAGTTCTCTGTAAAGAATTTAAAATAAGCATAATTGTTTAAGCACGGTAACAATGGATTCACCCCCCCCCCTCTCAGTTGTACAAAAATTGGTATCAGAGCCAACCACTTTTATCTAAGGGTATATCCTAGAGCTTAAACATGTCAATCCATGAAGGAAATTCAACCAATAAGTCCCCTCTATTTAATGGAACAAACTTTGCCTTATGGAAGGTTAGAATGAGAACTTACATAATGGCTTTAGGTGTAGATGTCTGGGATGTGGTAGATACTGGTTATGTAAAGCCAGTTGTACTAGCTAATAAATAAGACAAGATAGAATTTAGCTTCAACGCTAAGGCTATGAATGCTATCTTGAGTGGGCTTGCATAAGCAAAATTCGTAAAAGTTATGCACCTAGGAACTGCCAAAGAAATGTGGGACACACTCATTAGTAGTTATGAAGGTAATGAGAAGGTAAAGGACACCAAGCTTCAAATCTATAGAGTACAGTTTGAACAACTGAATATGAAAGAAGATGAAACTATTGGAAAATACTTTCTAAGAGTTGAAGAACTGGTAAATGCAATGAAAGCAATTGGTGAAAAAATTGAGGAACCTTCTTTAGTTCAGAAAATTTTGAGATCTCTACCAGATAGGTTCAAACCGAAGGTTTTTGCTATAGAAGAACTTAATGATCTAAAAACCTTGGAGTTGATCAACGTCTAGGAACATTGACTGCATATGAAATGAGAATAGTTAAAGATAAACCCACCTATAGAGAATCATCATTTAAAGCAGACAAGAATGAGGATTTTGAGCTTGATGAAATTGAAACAAAATTTGTGAAGTGACTGAATAAGGGCTCAGGAAAATACAAAGGTAAACTACCTTTCAAATGTTTCAACTATGGTAAGATAGGTCATTTTGAAAATAAATATCCTCACAAAGGAAAGGATCAAACATGTGATGATGAGGAGAAGCACAAACACATAAATTTCTTTAAAGAGAATAATTTTAAGAAGAAAAGTATTTGTGTAAACAATGATGATGATCCTTAAGATGATGAAGACAATGACTCCTCTATTGAAGATAAACTGAATGAATTCATACTTATGGACAAAGAGGATTATAATAATCAAAGCACAAGAAGTGAGGCTAATGAAGAAGGAGTTATTGTTGATATGGAAGGAGAATTGATCAGTGCACTAGAAGAGATTGATAGACTCAAAATTAAGAACATAAAGCAAAAACAATTGTTGATACAGTTCGTGAAAGACAATAAATAGCCTAATGAAGACCTTTCCCTACTAAAAGTAGAATTAGAAGAGGCAAAGAAAATCAAGGACATTCTAAAACAACAGTTATCAGAAAATAAGGCAAGATGTAAATCTCTGGAAGAAGAAGTAGTGAAAACAAGAAAAGAGTTGGAGAAGTTTCAAGCCTTGTATCATCAGAATCTGTCAAGTATCAAAGCCTCAGAAGGATTAGCCACCATTCTGAATCAGCAAAGGAATCCAAAGATGAAAACTGGTTTGGGTTATGAAGAGGGATCAAGTAGTGTTCAACTAAGAAACAAAGAATCCATCAAGTTTGTCAAATCTACAATCAATGAAAACAACAAACCTGCAGAAACAAAGGAAGACAATCAACTACCCAGGAGGAGAAAATAAAAAGGTGCCAGGACTGAATCTGTAGAACAAAGAAATAATGCACTCCCTGCTCAAGGGAATCATCAACATGGAAGAAATCGACCTGTTCAAAGAAGACAACCATTTTCCAGGTACCAATATTTTTTCTATGGATATTGTTTCTTTTGTTCTAACTTTGGTCATAAAGCTATAAATTGTTCTTTAAAATTAAATTATGAGAAATCAAGACATTCAAGGTATAGATATCTTCCACAACAAAGAGTGAGACAGCCAAGTAACAAACCACCACAGACTGCAAATCACTTGATGGATGGGAAAATGACACAGGTTAAGCATAACAATCGTTATGATCATTTATTCAATGAACCAGAATGTTACATCTTTCATAACTATGGACATAAATCTATTGACTGTCGCTTACGGAACTATGAACCAGATTTGAATTCCCCTTTTGAAAATGTCAAGGTTTGGAAGAAGAAAGAAAGTGAGAAGTGTGGATTAGTGTTGTCAACTCAATGACAAATGAAACCTTGGTATATAGATAGTGGATTCTACAGACATATGATGGGAGATAAAGGTAAGTTTATATCTCTAAGTGAAAGCAAATCAGGAAACATAACCTTTGGAAATGATGCTCCAGGTAAAATAAAGGGTAAAGGGATGGTCAGTTTAAGTAATGGAAAAGGAAAATCTCAAGATGTTCTTCTTGTAGATGGGCTGAAACCTAATCTGCTCAGTGTAAGTCAAATGTGTGACAGAGGATGTGAAGTGGTGTTCACATCCAGAGACTGCAAGATAAAGTCTACAAACTCAGGACAAGTGGTGGCCAAAGGCATAAGGACATAAAATAATGTATATGTGTTGAAAGAAGATAGAGAAGAGTGTCATCTAAGGAAACATGATGGAAGATGGCTATGGAATAGGAGACTTGGACATATAAACTTTGACCACTTAATCAAGATCAAAACTCTTGAGGCAATAAAATATCTTCTGAGAATATCAAAGCCCCGAGATTCTATGTGTAAACCCTACCAAGTAGGAAATCTAACCAGGACACAGTTTAAGTCCAAGAGCTTTACTTCAACAGAGAAACCACTTCAACTAGTTCATATGGATTTATGTGGACCATCAAGACAAGAAGGCATAGGGAAAGAATATTACTTCATGCCAATCATTGATGATTACTCCAGACTTACTTGGTTTGCCTTTCTCAAGGAATATGACGCATTTGAGAAGTTTAAAATATTTAAGGATTTAACTGAAAATCAAACAGGCAAGAGATTAAAGGTAGTAAGATCAGACATAGGAGGAGAATTTATGTCAAGTGATTTCAAGGAATTATGTGATAATCATGGGATCAAGAGAGAATACACAATCCCAAGAGCTCCACAACAAAATGGAGTAGTTGAGAGGAAAATAGAACAGTGCAGGAAATGGCCAAGTCAATGATGAATGAGAAGAACATTGGTCAAACCTAGTGGGTAGAAGAAATACACACAACAATCCATGTTCTTAACAAAGCCCACCTCAAACCACAAAGTGACAAGACACCTTATGAACTGTGGTATGGGAGACCTGCTTCAATCAAACACTTCACAGTCTTTGGAATTAAATGTTACATAAAGAATAATGATGAGAACCTTGGAAAATATGATGATAGGGCTGATGAAGGTATCTTCTTAGGGTATGATACAAACATTAAAGGATACATAAGCTATAATAATAGGTTCAATAAAATGGTTGACAGTATTGACATAAAAGTTGATGAAGGAATCCCAACAAGAGAGGTTTACAATAATGAGTCTTCTATAGAGGACACAACTAAAGATGAAGATGAATAGGTCCAAGAATCAGAAAACGAAGACTCTGAATCTGATGAAGACACAAAAACTCAGATAGACTCAAATCAGCAGACAACTTCAAATTCCTCCTCCAGAATCATTCAAAAGAATCATCCTGCAAGTCAGATAATTGGTGAAAAAGACAAAGGTGTACAAACCAGGAGAAAGATAATAAAAAACACCAAACAATCACATATAGCTTTCATATCCATGCTATAACCCAAGAATTTTAATGAAGCTAGCAAAGATTACCATTGGGTTAAAGCAATGAATGATGAGCTTGATCAGATTGAGAAAAACAATACGTGGGAGATGGTTCATAGACCTGAAGGTAAAATTATCATTGGTTCCAATTGGATCTTTAAGAATAAGTTGAATGAGCAAGGACATGTTGTTAGGAACAAAGAAATACTAGTCTGTAAAGGCTATGCTCAAATAGAAGGACTCGATTTTGATGAAACATTTGCACCCATAGCAAGATTAGAAGCTATCAAAATAATTCTTACCTATGCTTGTCATAAAAGGTTTAAAGTCTATCAAATGGATGTCAAGTCAGCTTTTCTAAATGGAGATTTAAATGAAGAAGTCTATATGGAACAACCAGAGGGTTTCAAACTGTCTGATAACCCTGACTTAGTATGAAAGCTGAAGAAATCCTTATATGGGTTAAAACAAGCCCCTCGTGCCTGGTATCAAAGACTGGATACGTATCTCAAAGACAAAGGGTTCAAGAGAGGAACAGTTGACAACAATCAATATATCAAAACAGAGGATAATGATTTACTCATTGTGTTGGTCTATGTAGATGACATCATCTTCGGATGTAACAAGGATTTATTGGTACAATGGTTTGCTTCTGCCATTGAGTCTGAGTTTGAAATGTCTATGATAGGTGAACTGTCATTTTTTCTTGGTCTGTAAATTACTCAAAGGTTTGAAGGGATGTTCATTTCTCAAGAAAAATATCTAAGAGAAATGTTGAAAAGGTTTCAAATGGAAGATTCTAAACCTGTGGGCACACCTATGGTTACTAGATGCAAATTAAGCAAGTATGATGACTCACCTAATGTTGATCAAAGTTCATATAGGTCAATGATAGGTAGTCTTTTATACATCACAACATCTCATCCAGACATAATGCATGTTGTTGGGATGGTAGGAAGATATCAGTCTGCACCTAAACAGAGTCATTTGCTAGTTGTCAAAAGGATATTCAAATATTTGAAAGAAACAATGAACTATAGCCTATGGTATCCTAAGAATCAAACTTTTCAATTATCAGTCTACTCAGATGCTGATTGGGATAACTGCATGGATGAAAGGAAAAGCAAGAGTGGAGGTGCGTTCTTCTTAGGAGATTCTCTAGTAGCATGGTTGAGTAAAAAGCAAGGTTCCATTTCTTTATCAACTACAGAGGTACAGTACATTGTTGTTGCTACCTTTTGCACTCAGGTATTATGGATGATTCAAACACTTGCAAACTTGGAGTTAAAATACGTTGCACCGATCCCAATTCATTATGATAACACTAGTCTCATTAGTGTGTCTAAGAATCTTGTATTCCACACCAAGACCAAGCATATTCCCATAAAATACCATTTTTTGAGAGAGCAAGTCACAAATTAGGTTATTCAGGTCCATTACATTCCAACCAAAGAACAAATTGTAGACATATTTACTAAACCCCTAGCCAAGACACCATTTGAATATCTTCGACAGAAGATGGGTGTTATCCCGTTTCACACCTAATATAGTCCATCATGTTAGGGAGTTTTGTATTGATTGAATATCTAATACCTCCTAAAAATACTACAACAGCTCGGGATCATGTTTTCTTTGAAATTGATGTCAAAGGGGGAGAAAAGGAGTGGTCCAGACCGGATGCTACAGTTGGAAGTCCAAACAGATTAGCGTAGTCATTTAGGTTTGCCATCAATGCCAAAGGGGGAGATTGTTGGCATGTTTAAAGGCAGGTGTGCTTGTCATTCATGGAAAGATCAAAGTATGCAACAATAGAAAAATAGGGACAAAGTAAGCTCAGGAGGATAAGTGAAAAGGTGCCCGCAAAGAGCAAGAGTTTGCTTGTTCATTTGATGGAAAACAAACAGGAAAGGAAGATCAGGGATAAGTTGATCCAACTCCATTTCAGAGTTTCCAATATCGGGAGTTGAAGTGTTGAAACACTTCACCACAAGACTCCTAGAATCGTGAAATGTGAAACGCTGAAATCCCGAAAGCAGGAGACAGTTCTGGATACCAGGAGTTTAAGTATCGAAACACTTCACCACAGAAGTCCCGGAATCATGAAATGCGAAACATCGAAATCTTGAAAGAAGGAGACAGTTTCGGATACTAGGAGTTGAAGTGTTGAAACACTTCACCACAGGAGTCCCAGAATCACGAAATATGAAATGTAAAAATCCTGAAAGCTGGAGATAGTTTCGGATACCGGGAGTTCGAAGCGTTGAAACACTTCACCACAGGAGTCCCAGAATCGTGAAATGTGAAACGTCGAAATCCCGAAAGCAGGAGGACAACTTCGGATACCAGGAGTTGGAAGAGTCGAGACTCTTCATCATCAAGAGTCCCCAAATCCCGAAATGAGAAACACCGAAGATCCCGAAACAGGCACATGAACCAGAGTTCCGGATACCAGAAGTTGGAAGAGTCAAGAGTCGAGACTCTTCAACACAGGAGTCCTGAAGTGCCAAAACGAGAAATTTTGAAATGCAGGTGTGAATGAGGCTGTGGTCACAGCCAGTGGTCACATCGTTGTAGACCTGTAGAAAAGAGCTCAAAGAGTTAAGCTCCTTTTTTCAGAGTTTTAGGGATTGTGACATGCAGCGTCAAGATAACTCTTCATCACAGGAAAGTCGAAATGTCGAATTATGAAATGGAAAAATAAGCGCGAGACCCGTCATTTATGATCCAATGGTGCAGGTTAATAAGGAATATGATCAAAGGGCTACTATTTCTCTTTGAAGTTAATCGATCAGTTACGATTCAGTGGCTGATGAATTTTCTTTGAGGTTCATAGTGTAACTGCGAGAAACGACTGATGGTTTTGGTCAGAGGACTCGAAGAGACTTCGGGGTGATCACCAAAGAATATGAAGAGTCTTGAGGCATCTTCCACTGGCATGAAGACTGTTCATGGAGGCTATTGATAGATGTAAGAGGGTTGAATCCTGTAACTGCAACAGAGAGGATGAACGTGACTATGATAGAGAGGATGAAGAGAATCAACTGCTAGAGATTCTAAGGAATCTTAGCATAACACCCAGTGATGATGGACATGTGGGTTTAATAGCTAGAGAAGATGAAGAGTTGAATGGTGATCAGCCAAAGCACTTGAGATGAACAAAATGAAAAACCATTGTGGAGAGAGCTTAGAGAAGATGCATAGGGACTATAATAATTAAGAACAAAGAAGAGACTGGGGTTGTTGTTGTTAAGAGTGATTGAGGTGTGAAGAAGGAGAAGTGTGCAGCAGCTAAAATATAGAGAAGAGGAATGGGGCATTGAATGGAGCTGGCGCAGGGATCTTAAAAGGAAAAAGCACAGAAAGGGAAAGGGATGTGTGCAGTAAGACAGTGAGACATTAAAGGAAATATAAGGTGCTCTTGTAGAGAAAAATAAAAGATCAAAAATTGTAAGAAGATGCAGACAAAGAGACATTAATATAGGAGAACAGAGCAACATAGAAGAATAGTGATAAGCCTAGTAAGCCAATGATAAATATTGTATCACTATGAATAAATTTATATATAGAAAAATTTATATTTCAGGGTGGAAGGGAGGTGCTAGGGATGACTATTGTCCTCATAGGTTCAAGTGGGTTCTTGAACAAAGGGAGTTGTATCTTCCATCTGGTTGCAGGCAGAGAAACAAGGGTGGCAGGGTGGAGCAAGGGAGAACAATAGTTCTCTGTTTTACAAGTTGGTGCCTGTGTGACTAGAAGTTGGTGCTTCCATCCAGTTGGTGCTAGAACAATTAGGGAGTTTCTGCTTCCTTCTAGTGGGTGCTAGAGAAACCAGGGAGTTGGTGCTTCCTTCTAGTGGGTGCTAGAGAATCCAGAGAGTTGGCACTCTCAACAAGTAGAAGCTTGCAAAACAGAGGTTGTAGCCTCATTATGAGTTGGTTCTCATAAGTATGATAATGTACAGAATGTAAAGAATAATTATCATATAAAGAAGAAGAGGTTTTTACCCTTTAAGGGTTTGCTCAGGAAATATCTGTGTCTATGTATCTCATATGTGTGAATGATTGTGAATTTTCTATTGCTTAGTTCCCTGCATTATTGTGATTGTCATTGAATTCTCTGTAAAGAATTTAATGTAAGAATAATTGTTTAAGTACGGTAACAACTTATTCACCCCCCCCTCTCAGTTCTACAACAACCTAATATTTTCAATTTCAAGTATACAAGAGAAAGAATCTGGGGATTAAACAATTTAAAGTTTGTAATACAAATCCAATCAGACCAAAATCAAAGTGTGTCCAACCTCATGCAAGTATCTCATTCCCTTCCAACAATGAGATGTCAACATAAAAATAGGGTTTACCCCTTAACCAACCGATACAGGAAATCGGGATGAAACTTCTCTTATTAATGACAAAGTTTGAAAAACCTTGGTCTTCTTTTCTAAAACTTGGAAAGCTAAGTCTGGGAGTTATTGTGCATGAAACCCAAATATCTTTTGTGCAAATTATAGG
Source organism: Picea engelmannii (assembly GCA_009831015.1). Classification (NCBI taxonomy): domain Eukaryota; kingdom Viridiplantae; phylum Streptophyta; class Pinopsida; order Pinales; family Pinaceae; genus Picea; species Picea engelmannii. The sequence continues at coordinate 233,586 of ML793221.1, forward strand.
AACCAGCATTCGGAACCCCGTGTAGTCGAAACTTCTGCAAGGAAATATCATTGTAAACATTAGTAAAATATACTTAAGTAAAGCTAACGAAAACTTTCAACAGAATGAAAAATGATGGTAATAGTTGATTCTAAAATGATACTTAACTCATGACTGGAGATCTAGCATCCTTCCTTGGTCATGTTTTAATTGAATAGATGTCCCAGGACAAGGGGAGGATGGTCCAAGTATTCTTGATGGGTACCCTCACATCAGCATAGCCCCATCATTATTGTTGGCATCAAAACATAGAACCAATGTTTCTCTATGAAATGAAGAAGAATAACGATGCTAATATTTAAAATACTCATTGTATAGTACATGTTGTGCGAGTAGGCCGAAGTCATAGTATAAATGTAGACACAAAGTAAATGCTATATGGAAATATTGAGATTTAAAACCCTCCTCGAACCAACTGTCTATATTGCAGAGGGTACTCATAAAGCAACGATAAATAAAGATTTAACCTTCTGTTGAACTTTTACTAGACTTAAAGATGGTGTATACTACCGCAAACAACGATAATGATAGTGAGACATACTTAAACCAAGAAATGATACAAACTCAAATATCTTATGCCATGGGGTATTTTCCATTGTACTATTCAAAAAACAAAAAAACACAGAAGTCACATTTTTCGAACTATGTCGGACAAGCATACAATATCCTCACAAGAAACATTTTATTCGCAAGGACCAACTAAGGGTCTATTGAGAAAATACATAAGGGTGGACTCAACCCTTATAAAAAATAATAAATAAATGTAATGTAGTATGCATTACACAATGCAGGAATTAGCCAAACTAAAAACCCCATGAAGCCTCATGGATTGTTCAATTTCAGGCCTCGACACATATCAATAGAGGGAATGTAATAGAATAACGAAAGTAAGCATTACCTAAATCCTAAGGCTGAAACCATGAGAGAACTAATGCATGTGCGAGGATTTTAAGATTAGGAACAAGGGAATGGGATGTTGAGACTGTTAGAATATAGAATATGGTGTGCTCGTTTTACCATTGATGATACCCTCGTCACCCAACCACAGGCCGAAGCCTCCCTCTGAGCACCTTAACCTTGACTGAGAATTCTTCCGGAAGAAAAACCTAGGCTAGATAGCCAAACAAAAAGTAGTGCATCTCTCCCCAAGGATAGCGCAACACAAAAGACTTATCAGATAGTCCAAACCCTAGCCAAGAGATATCCAAGCCAATACTGAAACTAGTTGTTGTTGCAGCTGCACCTGCATCCCTCCTCCAAACCTGTGCACCAGACTACAACTACAGTGTGCACCAACTGGGAAACTACAATTCTGAGATGCTGTCAAATGAGAACTGGCACCCTGTATTTATAGTAATCCTGCCAGTTTTGCTGGGGCCAACTTCTCCTTTTGGGTATGTGTCTGTTCAGTATATGATTATTATTTGTGACCAACTTCTTCTCTTGGAGGATAATAGCCTAATATAAATTATCTTCTTGAGACGACAAGGCCTCTAGGGTTATTAGCCAACTCATTAGGGTTTCTCTTTCTTCCCGGAGTCTTCTATTCTCATTAGGTTCACACGTGGGGGTAAATACCTCCCACAGCTACCATAATATTAACACTCCCTCCTATCTAGAGAGTTATTTATAGGTAATGGAATTGAGAAAAAAATATACCATTTACCCGGTAGCATCAATATAGTCATCTAGACTATTTCATGACTAGATCATGAGCATCACCATCATCATCAGCTGCATCATCATTCGAAACCATACTTCTTCTGAGCAGTTAGATATGATGCTGGATAAGTGACTCTCACCATCGAGTGATACAAGAGGAGTAAAAAATTGTTTTCCGTCTGGAAATTCTCTGTTCATCATTCATCCAAATGATCATTATCTCCAACAAACTATTGATAGTCTTCAAGTCAATTAGAACAAGGATAGAACACACCTGTGTCTATTCATAGTAGTTCATAACTACAATCCAGTGGTTAACTTCCACATCAAGTAACACACAAGTACTTGATCAACAACATGTAGTTGCGAACAGTGAATCATATTCACCACAATAGTCCTCATCTGTTATATAGTCTTCATAACAAACATCTGAGAGCATCCTGAATATAAACAATGTTATGATAAAAACAGAATCATCTGGGCCAGTCTTTCACTCATGTCTGTGAGATCTGAAAGAATGTCTACCACCACAGTAGTCTTATTCTGCATAGAAACAATGTTATGATAAAAACTGAATCATATGGACCAATCTTTCACTCACGTCTATGAGATCTGAAAGAGTGTCTGCCCTCAGTATAGAATATCAACAATAATCATCTGGGCCAATATTTCACTCACATATGTGAGTTCTGAAAGAATGTCTCCCCTCAATATAGAATATCAACAATGGGATATCTGCCCCATTCTTCTCAACCAAGGAAGAAGGATTGTTTCTGATTTCTGAACCTGGACCATTTCTCACCCTAGACCATTCCTCTGACACTAAACAAAGTGTAACCTGAAGAGAATGAGTCTACCCTTGAGAAATTTTTGGACCATTCCTTACCCTGGGCCACTCCTCTGACACTAAGAAAAGTGTAAACTGGAGGGAATGAGTCTTCCCTAAGGAATGAATGTCCTGGACTATTCCCCACCCTGGGCCATTCTTTCGACACTAAGCAAAGTGTAACCTGGAGAGAATGAGTCTGCCCTCGAGGAATAATTGTCCCTGATTGTTGAGCCTGGACTACTCCCCACCCTGGGCCATTCTTCCAATAATAAACAAAGTGTAACCTGGAGAGAATGATTCTTCCCTCGAGGAATAACTGTCCGGACCATTCCCCACCTTGGGCCATTCCTCCGACACTAAAGTGTAACCTGGAGAGAATGTATAACCCTTGAGGAACGTTTGTCCTACATCAACCTCCAAAATGGATAATTCTTTGAAATTGCTCACAAATGTGAACTTCGAAAGAATGACTGCCCGGTGAGGCGGACCATTCTACTTGACCACTACTCAGAGTGACTACCAAGAAGAATGACTATCCTAGACCACTACCCATAATGGGAATTCGTTGTCTATGATACATCAACAATTAGTCTGCCTCCCATGTTAACTACAATGGGAAGTCACTATCCGTCAGAAATATCAATCCACTTTCCGAATAGGAAATCATTTGTCCAATCTGGACTATTTTTCAATTACAAAGATAAATAATATTTTCAATGCTCCCTCCTAATTGGAGAGTTATTTCAATCATAAAAATAATTTTTTGCGTACCTTCTTCTAGCTTGGAGAGTCTTCCCTTCCATCTAAGAGAGTTGTTTCCATGAGATCTAGCTTGAGTATGCAAGTTCTTTCATCTTAAATAGAGGCTTTACCAAAATGTATGCTTATCTGCTCATCTGTGGAGATATGTATTGGAGAATCACTTTCTCCTTTATGGACTTCATCATGGATAATGTAATGCTTGTAATATAGTCTAGAACACTGTGAAGGCTTCATGTAGATCTGAACAGTAGAGTATATCATAGTTGGAGAACTGGAACATATTCATGTGGTACTTCTTTTGTCATCATGAGATCTGATCTTTTGAGTAGTCATCTTGATGTTATAGGAAATTTTCACCATGCTTCTGCTGTGCATTGGAGGTTCTCCACCAAGTTGCCTTCTTCTTATCTATATACAAGAGTCTCTTTCTGGTATGTCTCAAATTCTTGAGATT
>ML793221.1:237500-249359 GCA_009831015.1 Picea engelmannii
CCCTAGAGATTCCACTTCTTACCTTCATCATTGTTTCACGAATCTGGATGGACAACCAGGAATACTTTAAGGCTTCTGAGGAAGTCTTCTTTTGCCACTGAACTGAACATGTGCTTTCTTTCATGACTGCTACCATGGATATATACATTTCATCATCTTCAATGAATCATAGGATTAGCTCCCTCCTAATCCTTGCTTCATGTAAGAGTCCATATAATCTTCTCCCTTTGTCTGACTGAGTCCATGCTTCCATCTCCATCCTTATTGTCTTCTATAATAGAGTCCATGCTTCCATCTGCATCCTTATTGTCTTCTACAATATATAATTGTCTCTCTTGTCTAACAGAGTCCACGCTTCCGTCTTTAGTTGTTGTCATAAGTCTTTCTCCAATTTCCTTTCGATTGTTGACTTCTTTCTGTCTTTGCTTTTTCCAAGTCTCTTCAAGATTGATTCTGATTTTGGTCTTATATTGTAATGCCTTCCACATGATTTGTATTTCATCCTTTCATACAGGGATGATTTTAGTGGTTAAATTTCGCTCATGGGCTATTTTTCCATGTTTTTTCCAAAAATTAGATTCGCTATTTTAAAAATGATTCGCCCAAATTCTATAGGATAAAATTATTTTACCTTTAAAACAACCAAAATTTTATAAAAACTATATTAAATACTTAGAAATTTGAATATTTTTACAAAAATATCCTCAAACATTTATAGTTGGCATATGAAGGATTAGTAAGATTCGCCAAGGTTTCTACATTTTAAAATAATTTTCCATCCTTAAAATCATCCATGCTTTCATATGTATTATCTAATGATATTCATCCTTGTCTTGTTGTTCTTTCATAGGTATAGCTCTTCTTGAAACACATTATCTTCCAAGAGATAGATATACAGGATATGTACAGAGACGATGCAAGCAAGATATGTACAAGAAAATAAGAAGAGTGTTGTTACCTTTTAGTAGAAGAAGTCTCTTCCATCCTTCTTAGTCTTCTTTGTAGGTTCCTTTTCTTCGGCAATCGATTCTTCATGTTTCTCCTTCCTTTTCTTTAGCTTGGGACACTGATTCCTGTAGTGACCATACTTTTGATAGTTGAAGCATTGTATTTCTGAAATATATTTTCTTTGTTTTGTCTTCCTTCTTGAATCAAACTTTATTTTGTCCCTGAAGTTCTTGAATCTTGTTGTGAAGGCTTGATCATTGTACTTCTTTTGAGGTTTCTCTTTTGCATTGATCCTTGATTCTTCTTGAGCTCAGCAAATCCAAAGTTCTTCAAATGTCGGGTACTCCTTCCTTGTGTTCATGCTTGCGGCAAATGCATCCCATGTCTTGGGAAGACCATTGAGTAATATTTTCACCAATTCCTTTTCTAAAGTGATCTCTTCAATAGATTGTAGTTGATCTCTTAGCTGGGAGATCCTTACAAATTATGATGTTATGCTGTCATCATCGTTCATCTTCATGTCATAGAGCTCATTCTTCATACTCATAACTTGTCCAATGTTTCTAACTAAGAGGAGATTTGTTAGGGCATCATGCATCTTCTTCGATGAGTCAAGATGGGAGATCTAGGGTATCAAGTGGTATTTTATGGAATCCACTATGATACTCATGGAATTGATGTCAACATCTTTGAACATCTCCATAGCTGCAATGTTTTGCAGTTCCTTCTCTTCTCCTTCTTCAAACTCTGGCTTCACAATCTTTCCTTTCACAATATCCAACACTGTATTCTTAGCAAGGATGAGGTCAATCCTTGTCTTCCATGCTATGAAGTTAGAGGCTCCATATAGCTTGTTCTAAGACTTCATAGAGTTCGTCATGGCTTGCTTGACTTGGTCAAACCCTAGATTTGACCAGAAATTCAAACTTCATGTCTTGGCCTTCTGAGAGTACCAAGAGATGCGTTGGGCTAGGGCACACTGATCTATCTAGAGATTAGGTAAATATCATCACTTAAGGTGCCTCGAGAAGAGGTTTAGGGTTTATGCAAATTCTTCTACTAGTAACCCTAGCTACAGTGCTTTTGGAAACTCCTCCTGCTAGTAACCCTAGCGGTAGTTCCTCAACGAGCTCAATGTCTAGCGGCTATGTTTCCTTCCATAATTTTAGGCTGACTGAAGGGGTCTGGGCCCATAACCTGTTAGAATATAGAATATGGTGTGCTCGTTTTACCATTGATGATACCCTCGTCACCCAACCATAGGCCGAAGCCTCCCTCCGAGCACCTTAACCTTGACTAAGAATTCTTCCGGAAGAAAACCCTAGGCTAAATAGCCAAACAAAGAGTACCACATCTCTCCCTAAGGATAGCGCAACACAAAATACTGATCAGATAGTCCAGACCCTAGCCAAGAGATATACAAGCCAATACTGAAACTAGCTATTGTTGCAGCTGCACCAACAACCCTCCTCCAAACCTGCGCACTGGACTGCAACTGCAATGCGTACCAACTGGGAAACTGTAATTCTGAGATGTTGTCAAATGAGAACTAGCGCCCTGTATTTATAGTAATCCTACTAGTTTTGCTGGGGCCGACTTCTCCTTCTGGGTATGTGTCTGTTCGATATATTATTATTATTTCTGGTCGACTTCTTCTCTTGGAGGCTAATAGCCTAATATAAATTATCTTCTTGAGTCGACATGGCTTCTAGGGTTATTAGCCAACTCATTAGGGTTTCTCTTGCTTCTCGAAGTCTTCTATTCTCGTCATGTTCACACGTGGGGGTAAATACCTCACGTAGCTACCATAACATTAATAGAGACCTCTCAGGAAGATGGGAATAAAAATAAAGTAGGAAGCATCGAATTATCCTGGAGCAGAACAATTTAGGAAAGTTACAAGAAATAACGACAATGGGGAGATTTAATTAATGACAAAACAAGATTTAATATGAAGGTTCCTTCCTCTGTAATGAGAACTCAAGCTTCATTTAATGACTAAAATACAGTGGTACGAAGGAGGGAAAACAACGATATATGTTCCATCGGGTAACGTTTCCCCAAGCCGACAACCTTGGTTTTCAAGGCACACAATGAGAAACTGAAGAAGGCACAACAGGAACAACAAGAAATAAATGAAGTCCTGTTGCATAGTATAGTGACAAAGAAAATCCCAAAGGATGATAAACATGAAGAAGAGGTCAGTAAAAGGGCCTCAAAGAATTCTTGTCCTGAAGCAGAAAAATGAGACATCTCATCTGAAGGTACACCTTCAGCTGAAGATAAAACAAAAATAGACAGAAAAAGAAAATAGGTAGATCACCTTGAGGGAGAATTTAAGAAAATGAAACCCGCTACCTTTGATGGGGAATCCAGAATAGGGGAGGAATATGAAGCATGGTTATTATACATCAAGAAGTATTTCCAGATATACAACTATTCCAACAATATGAAGGTCAGAATGGCCATCTATAATTTGAAAGGAAAAGCCATAATTTGGTGGAAAGATATGAAATTGGCCAAGGGCCTAAAGGAGAAACAAATGGAATAGTCAGAATTTAAGAAATACTTTAAGAAATAGTACCTATCTGAAAGTTACTATGAAATAAAAATCAAATAATTTTATGAGCTACGACCTGGTCAAATGACTATGGAGAATTTGATAAACAAATTCCCGAAATTACTAAGGATCTTACCTTATATCCAGGAGGACAAAGTGAAAATCCAGGGGTTCATAAGTTGTTTACCATAGTATTACAAGGAAAGAATTGAATTTGATAATCTCAAGACCTTGATTGAAGTATTTAAGAAAGCTCGAATGTGTTACGACCAATACAAACAATGAGCATAATTTCCCAAGGCTTGGAAAGACAAGAAACAAGACCAAACGAACTAGTGGAAGAAGGGATACCAACCAGTTCCTTATCGAAGCATATCAAAAAGATTTCCAAGGAAATATTTACAATCCAACAATTCAAACACACAAGGAGGCGGTAAACTGATAAATTTGGGAACAAAGAAATTTGAGGATAGCCCCCGGGAACCGTTAAAATGTTGGGAATGTGGAGAACCTCATCTAAGGAGGAAATGTCCACGTTTGACTTCAAAAAATAGAACTATTGTTCATAATTTATAGGAAGTCTCTACAATAGGGGATGTAGGCATAAGCTTATATCGGATCAATGCAGCTGTGGATGGTCGGCAAGCTGACCACCAGTCCTCTATGGTGGAAATTGAAGGTAAAATCAATAACACTCATATTTATATTTTAATTGATCCTGGAGATACATTAAGTTATATCACTCCTGGTATAGTGGAGTCAAATAAACTTAAGAAAACAATACACACTAAATCTTGGCTGGGACAATTAGCAACAGGAACAAAAAGAAAATTTGTCGACTTTATTTTTTATTATGAGTTCAGTTTAGGTGGTCAAAACATAAAGACAAATCTGAACATTCTACTACTAGGATCTTATGATGTAATTATTGGAATGGATTGGTTTTAAAGGAATAAAGCAGTGCTATATTGTTCTGAAAAATCACTTAGGTATAAAGACAAAAATGACACTACTAGGACAGTTCCAGGTATACAAAAACCAGTATCAGTTAGAGAGATTTTAGCAATGCAATTCAAGAAATGCATGAGAAAGGGTTGTCAAGTTTATTCCATCCAAGTAACAAACTTGTTAGAGAAAGAAAATAAACCCGACTTGGAGGATTTTTCCGTGTTACATGATTTCAGAGATGTGTTTGTTGATGAGATACCTAAATTACCCCCACGAAAGGAGATAGATTTTTCCATCGACCTACTACCTGGTTCAACCCCTATCTCGAAAGAACCTTCCCAAATGAGTTTGTCGGAATTAACAAAACTAAAAATTCAACTACAAGAATTATTGGATAAAGAATATATCAGACCGAATGTTTCACCATGGGGAGCACGAGTCCTCTTTGTGAAAAAGAAAGATGAAACGTTGATATTATGCATCGGTTATAGACATTTAAACAATATGACTATTAAGAACAAGTACCCTTTACCTAGGATAAATGATCTATTTGACCAAGTAGGTGGGGCAAAGATTTTCTTGAAATTGGATTTACGATATGGTTACCACTAGGTTAGGATAAAAGATGAGGACATAAGTAAAACAACCTTTCGAACGAGATATGGACATGACAAATTTGTGGTTATACCTTTCGGACTCACTAATGCGCCAACCACGTTTATGTGCTTAATGAACAATATTTTCATTCAGTACTTGGACAAGTTTGTGTTGGTATTTATTGACGATATTCTAGTATATTCTAAAACAGAAGAAGAACAAGAAGAGAACTTAGCGATAGTTCTACAAACTTTAATAAAGCACAAACTGTATGCTAAATTCGATAAGTGTGATTTTTATCATAAGAAAATCTAGTACCTATGACATTTAATAGCTTCAGAAGGCATTACAGTCGATCTTGAGAAAATAAGAGCCATCCTGGAATGATTGATACCTAAGGATGTAGTGAACATCCGGTCATTCATGGGAATCATCGAATATTACCACAAATTTATATAGGGATTTTCCAAAATTGCATACCCTATCACATCATTACAAAAGAAGGGAACCAAGTTCAACTAGTCACAGAAATGTCAAGACATATTTAATAAGTTAAAGGAATTGTTAACAACCGCACCCATTTTAAAGGTAGCAGACCCATAAAACGTATTCACCATCTCTGTAGACGTGAGTAAAGAAGGACTAGGTGTTGTCTTAACCCAAGAAAGACACATCATTTGTTACGAGTCCTGAAAACTAAAGGAGCATGAACGAAACTATGTCACTCATGACTTAGAGCTGACAGTTGTAACACACGTCCTGAAGATATCGTGACAATACATAATGGGCATAGAGTTTTTTATTATTGACTCACAACAACAGTGTGAAATTTTTGTTTAGTCAACCGGACCTTAATGTAAGGAAAGCAAGATGGCTAGCCTTCTTGAGAGAATTTGACTTTGAGGTAAGAAATATCAAGGGTAGGGAAAACAAAGTAGTTGATGATTTGAGCAGAAGAGTTCATGGGTTGTTTGAAATAAACATTAGCAGGGCAGAAAGCGATCTTGAATAGAGGGTAAAGGTTGCACCTAATAACAACAAGAATTACACTAAAACAATGACAAAATTACAGAACACTACAGAAAATTCAGGCAAAGAAGATTTGAGTGTGGACAGAAAAGATTCACTACGATTTAAAAACATAATATACATACTAGATTCGGTAGAGTTAAAGTTAATAGTTTTGGATGAAGTTCATAAGAAACCATATTTTGGTCATCTAGGATACCAGAAAATGATAACAACACTAAGCAAGTTATTTTATTGGCCTAATATGAAGGGTGAAATAACACAATACTTAGGTAAGTGTCAAGATTCTTAGCAGGTAAAAGATGAACACCAACATCGAGCTGGCATGTTGCAACCCTTACTTGTGCTAGAATGGAAATGGGAGGCGATATCACTAGACTTTATTACAAGTTTGCCTAGAACTCAGAAACAAAATGATTCAATTATGGTGGTAATCAATAAACTTAGTAAGTCTGCACACTTTATTCCTATAAAGTATACTTTTAAAGCTATTAACATCGTTGAAATATTCATGAAAGAAATTTTTAGACTACATGGTATTCCTAAAATGGTGATTTCAGATAGAGATGCAAAATTTACATTTGCCTTTTGGAAAGAATTTTTTGCAGCGTTAAATACTAACTTGAATTTCAGCACAAGTTATCATCCACAAACAGATGGAAATATTGAACGAACAAACCAAATCATAGAATATATGCTCTGCATGTACGTAAGAACAAAACCAAACAAGTGGAAAGACTACCTGCACTTGGTAGAATTTGCATACAACAATGGGTACCAAACTTCGGCTAAAATGAGTCCTTTCGAGATACTATATGGAAACAAGTGTATGAATCCAATTAGCTGGGATAACCTAGTTGATAGAATCATGGTTGGACTAGAGATGCTCCAGGAAATGGAGATTATGGTAAAAAAAGTACAACATAACTTAAAAGAGGCTCAGGACAGACATAAACGTTACGCGGACCATAAAAGAAGACACTTGGAATTTCAAGTGGGAGACCATGTCTATTTAAAAGTCAAGGCACATAAAAGTTCACTAAAGCTAGGGAACTGTGCCAAGTTGGCACCGAGGTTTTTTGGGCCTTTTGAGATCTTATCTCGAATTGGATTCGTAGCATACCAACTTGCACTCCCTACCAATCTAAAAATTCATAATGTATTTCATGTTTCTTTGTTAAATAATTATGTTCATGGCCCTACTCATATGATTGATTGGAACTTCGTTCAAGTGGAACCAGAAGGAAAGTTACAAGTGTAACCTCTATGCATTCTAGATAGGAGATAAATAACACTTCGAAATAGAGTCGTCGCCCACGTAAAAGTGCAATGGAAGAACTTTAGTCCTGAGGAGGCCAGTTGGGAGTTGGAGGGAGAATTATAGAAATATCATCTAATCTTATTCCAAGAAAGTAACGAACACTGAGGATAGTGTTTTGTTGAAGGGGGAAAGGATGTAACATCCCCAAAAAAAAAATATTTTTGAATTGAAATTTCATAGGAAAAAAATTCTATTTTTGGTAAATTCAAAATTGGAATTTTTTTTCCATTTATGGAAATTCCAAATTTCCAATTTAGTTAACTGTAATTTGACGCAAACCCCTGAACCTCAGGTCGAGATCCACAATGGATCATTCTAAATTCTCCTTGAGCTGAAGTGGCTCTCTCAGATCCCTATTGGAACCTCACGAATCTGATCCACAGGTCCTTCGTGAAAACCCGCCCTGCGCAACTTAACACCAGGCGCGAGACTCACATCCCCTTGTGATCGCAACCGGGCCTTAATGCAAGCACCCTTCATGAATCATGATTTCGTGAGTTCATGAGTCGAAGACTCTTGACTACTCTTTCTCCAAACGTCGATACCCGAGATGCGATACGAGTATGGCTCCTTCTTGTTAGCGCCAATACAAGCAACCACCGGCTAGGGCCTAATTATAGCACCCCTTGCAACTCACAACTTCATGAGTTCGAGTGTTGAACCTTCATGCTCCTCCTTTGTGAAACCATAAGAAGTGAAATATCGGCGATGGGTTGGCTCCTTCCAAGGTGACATGTTTCCACCACCTATCAGTTACGTCCACCTTTCTCCAGGCATTTTATTGTTAAGCCATCTGTAAACCACACAATCCCCACTTAACGGATGTGCCACGTGTTCGCATGAGCCCTCGGTGCTCAGAAATTCACAACTTCTGTAGTTTAAAAGAAACTCTTTCAACCCTTGAACCCCCGATACATGATAGCACGCAAAGGTTCTGATCCAACGATTCTCTCGTGGCTTGGATCCAATGGTATGGATATCCTCCTCTCCTCCTCACAACTACGGACTTCGTGAAACAAAGAATTTGGTCTGGCCTCCACAAATCATGAATCCCGAATTCATGAAATGATCCCACGACCTGGGTTGAAACAAGATCAACGGCTCATATGGACCCGTGATCAATGGTTCACATTGATTCTTGATATTAGGGTGGTGAGTTCATCCAACTCCTAATCACCTTACATATCCATTGGATCCCACAATCCTCGCGATTTCGGGATCTCTCCACGGATAATTCTGACTTCCCTATTCACTCCTCAATGGCTTCTGCCCAACAACAGAGTGTTATCACTCCTGAACTTAATTTATATGCAACAGCTTTGATTCCTCCTCCCTTTGAACACTTCAAAGGCGTTATCCCTCCTTAGCTTTTACTTGCAAACTCAAGCCTCCAAAAAGATCCCTTCCCGCACTCCTTGAGGAAAACTTTCAAATAATCTCCGATTACTTGAGTCTTTGACCGTGTGCACTCTCTGCAACAATAGTCTTTCAACTTAACCCTTGGCTGATAAGTTCTAAGATTTCACCAGCCTGCGCACACCTTGCACGACTCTGTGCTTCTCTTGCCCTTTTGCTGGTATGAGATCAACAATATCTCTCCTAAGCTTTCTGACATAAAACTCAGACCCTCATCAACACACACCTTGCGAATGTTCACTTCACTCCTTGCAGGAATCCTTAGAAAGAGAAACAATTGAAACTCATTCTACTTCTCCTTCAGACTTCATACACTCAACATGAAATCATACATCCCACACAGCATTGAAACAAATGTATAACAGAGAAATAAAACAACTGTAAACATACCATTTAACAAATGTACACAATAAACATCATAACACCATGAAAGTTGAGTCAAAGCTTCATATATTAACTCAAGTGCTTTTGTACATGGGTTCTTCTCTACAGCTCTCTGCTACAACTCTCCATCTTATGAATTTTGAATGATAATAATGTTCTTGTTACAATGGTGCAAGGGTGAGGGTGTCTGTATCTGTTTTCCCTCCTATGCTTCTAAACTGTCTAATCGATTAAATCAATCTACCTAATTTTATTAAACCATCTTAAATGCCTATTACATTCGACAGTTGAGAGTAATCTCTCCAGATCTGTTCATATATCCAAGACGTAAATGTAAGTACGCTTCTCCCTACTATTACATTAATGCTTCAAATTTCAAAATTCAAAACGTTTTCATAAAAATGTGCCCCCTTTTTTCATCTGTGCGTCCAGATGTTCCTTTATCCAGGCGCATGCTTTGGATTTTTTCGATGCTCCTACATCATACTCCCTTGCTTGAATATTTTCATGAACTCCTATTTATGATTTCTTTCATGGTCTGTCCATGCTTTTGAATTTCTTTTTCGTCCTCCCACTGGCATATTCAATCGGATGTCCCTTCCACTTGACCAAGTATTCAAAATACTTCTTTCTCCTGGTCTTTCTGCTAATCCTTTTGTCAATTATGATTTCCATCTACAGTTTTTTAGCTACAAGAATGTTTCTTCCATTTAACTTCTTCTTGCTCATCTTCTTCTCCTGCTTCTTCATCTCTATAAGGATACAAATCCTCAACATTGAATATTGGTGAGATTTTGACCCCATGGGGTAATTCAATCTCATCTGTGTTTGCCCCAAATTTCCTTATGACCTTGCACGGTCCAATCTTTTTCATCTTCAGCTTATTATATGCTCCCCTTGGGAACCTCTCCTTTCTCAGATGTGCAAGAATCAGATCACCAACTTCAAATTGAAGTTCTCTCTTATGTTGATCTTCTCTTTGCTTGTATTCTTGACTTGAATTCTGCAATCTCTCCTTAATTCGGCTGTGAAGCTCTTTCATTCCTTCTGCAAAGTCATCTGCACTAGCACCCCTGAATTCAACTTGTTCTGCATCTTTCAATTCAGAAACTCCCCTTGGCTGCAATCCATATACAATCTAGAATGGACTCTGCCCTGTTCTTTTATTCAATGAATCATTGTAAGCGAATTCCACCTGTGGAAGAATGTGATCCCATTGACTGTGGTGTTCAGTCACTAATCTTATTAGCAAATCTCCCAAGATCCTATTCATGAATTTTGTCTGCCCATCCATCTGAGGATGATATGCTGAGCTAAAATACAAACTTGTCCCAAAATTCTTCCATAAGGTCCTCCAGAAATGTCCTACGAACTTGGTATCTTGATTAGAAATGATACTCTTTGGCAAGTTGTGAAGTCTTATGACTTCCTTGAAAAACAGGTTCACAATATGAGTTGTGTCACTGGTTTTTTGGCATAGTATGAAATTCGCTATCTTTGAAAATCTGTCGATTACCACAAAGATCGAATCACATCCTCTTTGTGTCCTTGACAGTCCCAATATGAAATCCATGCTCATTGCATCCCATGGCCTTTCAGGTATGGGTAATGGTTGATATAACCTGTGTTCTTCCTTTTTCCCTTCGTGTGCTGACAAATTCGACACCTGTCCATGAATTTCTTCACATCTGTCCTCATCTCTGGCCAAAAATATGAGCTATTCAATTTTGAGAACGTTTTATCATGACCGAAGTGTCCGACCAATCCTCCACTGGGTTTTTCCTTCAACAAATTCTTCCTCATGGAGCATTTTGGAATACATAGTTGATTCCCCCTGAAAAATAATCCATATTGGATCATGTATTCAGTCCATTGGCTTCTATCCTTGAGAATTGGATTCTTTGATGCCTCATATGCCTCTGTAAAATCTGGATCATCCCTGTACATTTCTTTGAGTTTATCAAAACCCAAAGTCTTGACTCTGAATTTCTGCATCAGCAAACATTTCCTGCTCAAAGCATCAACAACTTTGTTAGTAGTTCTAGAAATATGCTTAATAACAAAAGTAAAATTCTGCATGAATTCAACCCATTTAGCATGTTTTTGGTTCAACTTCTCCTATCAAGTCATGAATTGTAAAGCGTGATTACTGAAGCTACACTTGTTGGGATTTAAGCGAATCCGGAAGTAGCGACAATTCTCAAAGATTAGTCGGAGGTGAGTTGGATGATCTTTTCGCTTACGAGAGCGTGACGCTAAGTCATCTAGATAAGCCTCGACTATGTGTTTTAGGTCGTGAAACGCAAAAGACATGGCCCGCTGGAAAGTGGCTCCAGCATTCTTGAGACCAAAATGCATTTTTCGATAGGCAAATGTACCCCACGGACAGATGAATGTCGTTTTATGTTGATCCTTGGGTTTGATTTGGATTTGGTTGTAACCCGAGAAACCATCCATGAATGAAAAGGCTTCACAACCGGTGCACTCATCAATAATCTGGTCGATGAATGGGATTGGATAATTATCTTTTGGACATGCCTTATTCAAATCACGGAAGTCGGTACAGACACGGATCGTGCCTTGTTTTTTATCGACTGGAACGGGATTTGACACCCATTCAGTCAAGTGGATAGGGTATATGAACCCAGCCTTAAGC
>ML793221.1:258312-277475 GCA_009831015.1 Picea engelmannii
TTTCATCTTTGCAACCATTCTATCCTAGCTTTTGATTTACTGCCTGCCCTTGCAGTGTCTGTCAGCCTGCAGTTCATCCCACCATAGTGTTGCATGCCCTTTAAGTCTAGTAATCACATTTTTGACTTTCTTGTCTTCCTCGACATCCTCGTAGTCGAAGTATTTGTCTAGATCTCTAATCTAGTCTAGAAGTTCTTCAACATCCAAGTTGCCTTTGTACAATGGAATGTCCATTTTTTCTCTAGCACCTATCCTTGCAACAACCCTGAATAGGCGTTCATCTGTAAAATCTTCCACTGCAACTTCTTCTCCTTCATTTCCAGCTTCATTTTCACTTTCATCTTCGGTAATATCCCCAACGTCAACTTTGTGCCTCTTTGTTGTCTCCATAGCATCAAGCCTAGCACATAACTCATGCATTTCTCTTTCCACTGTTGGATTAGGCAATGGTCTATCTCTTCTTCTCGGCAACATGGCTAAAAAGTATTGTTTTTATCTCTCTGCTACAGAAAGAAAAGAATTTGTTCTAAGATTTGATACCGCTTGATGTAGACCCCTAACCCCCAGGTTGAGATCCACACAGGATCATTCTAAATTCTCCTTGAGCCGAAGTGGCTCTCTCAGATCCCTATTGGAACCTCACGAATTTGACCCATAAGTCCTTCATGAAAACCCACCCTACGTAAATTAACACCAGGCGTGAGCCTCACATCCCATTGCGACCGCAACTGGGCCTTAATGCAAGCACCCTTCATGACTCATGATTTCATGAGTTCATGAGTCGAAGACCCTCGACTCCTCTTTCTCCAAACGCCGATACTCGAGATGCGATATGGGTATGGCTCCTCCTTGTTAGCACTAATACAAGAAACCGTCGGCTAGGGCCTAACTCTAGCACCCCTTGCAACTCACAAATTTGCGAGTTGGAGTGTTGAAACTTCATGATCCTCCTTTTCGAAACCCCAAGATGCCAAAGGTCAGCAATGGATTGGATCCTTCCAAGGTCACGTGTGTCCACCACCTGTCACCCGCGTCCACCTTTCTATGGGAATTTTATTGGTACACCATCTATCAACCATGCGATCCCCACTTAATGGATGTTCCAAGTGTTCGCACAAGCCCTTGGCACTCAGCACTTCATGACTTCTGTAGTTGAAAAGAAACTCTTTCAACCCTCGAACCCCCGATACGCGATACCACGTGGAGGTTTTGATCCAACGGTTCTCCCGCAGCTTGGATCCAATGGTATGGATCTCCTCCTTTGCTCCTCATAACTCGGGACTTCATGAAACCGAGAATTTGGTCTAGCCTCCACAACTCACGAATCTCGAACTCGTGAAATGATCCCAGGACATGGGTTGAAACAAGATCAATGGCTCATATGGACCCATAATCAACGGTTCATGTTGATTCTTCATATTAGGGTGGTGAGTTCATCCAACTCCTAACCTCCTTACAACTCCACTGGATCCTACAGTCCTTGCAATTTCGCGAGCTCTCCATGGAGAATTATGACCGCCCGATTCACTACTCAATGGCTTCTGCCCAATGATAGAGTGTTCTCCCTCCTGAACTCAATTTCTATGTGACGATTTCAATTTTTCCTCCCTTTGAACACTTCAAAGGAATTATCCCTCCTGAGATTTTACTTGCAAGCTAAAGCCTCCAAAAAGAGCCCTGCCTGCACTCCTTGTGGAAAAATTTCAAATAATCCCCGATTACTTGAGTCTTTGACCCTATCTACTCTCTACAACAATAGTTTTTCAACTTACCCCTTGGTTGATAAGTTCTAATACTTCCACCAGCCTGCGCACACCTTGCATGGATCTGTGCTTCTCCTGCACTTCTGTTGGTATGAGATTAGTGATATCTCTCCTCAGCTTTCTGAGATAAAACTCAGACCCTCGTCAACGCACACCTTGCAGATGTTCACTGCACTCCTTGAAGGAATCCTCAGAAAGAGAAACAATTGAAACTCATTCTACTTCTCCTTCAGACTTCATACACTCAACATGAAATCCTACACCCCACACAACATTGAAACAAATGCATAACAGAGAAATAAAACAACTGTAAACATACCATTTAACAAATGTAGACAGTAAACATCATAACACCATGAAAGTTGAGTTAAAGATTCATATATTAACTCAAGTGCTCCTGTGCATGGGTTCTTCTCTACATCTCTCTGCTACAGCTCTCCAGCTTATGAATTCTGAACGATAATAATGTTCTTGTTACAATGATACAAGGGTGAGGGTATCTATATCCGTTTTCCCGCCTATGCTTCTAAACTATCTAATCTATTAAATCAATCTATCTACTTTTATTAAACCGACTTAAATGCATATTACATTTGAAAGTTGAGAGTAATCTCTCCAGATATGTTCATATCTCCAAGACATAAATGTAAGTACGCTTCTCCCTACTATTACATTAATCCTTTAGATTTCAAAATTCAAAACGTTTTCATAAAAATGTGCCCCCTTTTTTCTTCTATGCGTCCAACCGTTACTTCATCCAAGTGCGTGCTTTGGCTTTGTTCTATGCTCCTGCAACATAATTGATGATTATGACTGTTGGGCAGAGATATGATTTGACCCAACTAACTATTTGACTATGACACTTGTATGAAACAAAATATTTTATAATTATTGTGAAAGGACAAATATAACAATCATGTTAAAATCATGTGACCATGATTCCATGAGTGGGGAACATGTTGGAACTACCTCAGGGATGATTGTTATAGGTGGAAAATCAAGAAGTTGGCCATTGG
Source organism: Picea engelmannii (assembly GCA_009831015.1). NCBI lineage: Eukaryota > Viridiplantae > Streptophyta > Pinopsida > Pinales > Pinaceae > Picea > Picea engelmannii. The sequence goes on from ML793221.1 coordinate 261,092, forward strand.
CAGCCCTTGAAAATCAGGGATTTGGAAAGCTGCGGAAATTCCCAAGGGAGAAAAAGACCTAGGAAAAAATGGCTTTTGATATCTAGCATATCAGAGGAGGCAGGACGGTGCCTAGTATATGGGGAAAAAGGAAATTTATATCTTGTTGTTATGAACACAGGTTTTCTTAGTGTGAGGCAACGAGAATTTGTTGAAGCGAAAGGAACATTGTTGAGGTGGAGTTTTGAGTTCACCCTCATGGATTCATGGTCATGATAGACAGTGAATGGAGTGAGTGACATTGGTTTTTTCATTCTAAGGTTGGGAGGAAAGTGGTTGTTCCCTTTGTCTTTCAGAAAACTCATTCAGATATGTTCATCTACTCTTTCTGGTTATATATCTTTTGTTTTAAATGCCTATCATAATACATCTATATGTTACTGGGTAAATTATTTCTGATGGTTTTTCTTTTAAATTAAGAATCACTCTCATGTAAACGACTGAAAGAGTAGAGTTAGTATAGTACTGTGTGAATTATCGCTGAGATTTAAACTACGAATGGATGGAACAAACGAAGTTTAAACCCCTACAAGTGTTAAATTTAAGCTTTGAATAAAACCTCCTATATATATATGACCAGTATCAGACCCTTTGTGAATACGCTAGCATACTACTAGTTTAAACAAAGTCATACCGACTTCCAAATTTTGGTTAGCAAGAACCCTGGTTTTTTATAAGTATAGGAAAATCAATTCGAAGGAGTCATTTTACTACATCTTTGACTTCGAAAATACTCAAAGGTATATAAGAACCAATTATTTAAACATTAGAATATTACTATAATGAGTTTTAGAGAGTAATAACACTATTATAATATCGATGTATGGAAAGAATAAACATTTGTATATGGTTATGTACATATATATTTATATATAATTATGTATATCTAATACCTCTACAGAAGTTTAAAATATTCTATTTCATCTTCTTTGAGATTCGAATTGAAGAAATACAAGTTTCGGAAGTTCGTAAGTTAATTTCATACATGCATACCTGTAGGTTTTTCAATTTCAATTCCAATAGGTGTTTAAATATAATGAAAGACAAACAATATACTTAGTCTTCATAAGCTTTCTCGAAAGGATAGATAGTAATTAAAAGAAATAATAGTTCTATTTGACTACAACGAAGCCTCGAAATATATCAATACAAAAGTAACAAAAACATAATTTGGCGAAACATAGTTTCTGGAAGTATATAGGTTGATATGCCTACTTTATAAATAGTCTAGGTAACATAAAGAACCTTAGTACCATTAAGACTCGATTTTAAATTCTCTAACCCTGGTATTTTCAATTTCCAGTATACAAGAGAAAGAATCAGGGGATTAAACCCTTTAAAGTTTGTAATACAAATCCAATCAGACCAAAATTAAAGTGTGTCCAACCTCAAGCAAATATTTTTTTCTCTTCCAACAATGAGATATAGACATAAAAATAGAGCTTACCCCTTAGCCAACCGATACAGGAAATCGGGATGAAACTTCTCTTATTAATGACAAAGTTGGACAGAACCTTGGTTTTATTTTCTAGAACTTGGGAAGCTAAATCTGGGAGGTATTGTGCATGGAACCCGAATACCTTTTACGTGAATGATAGGAGCCTGCATACGGAACCCCGTGTAGTCGAAACCTCTACAAGGAAATATCATTGTAAACATTAGTAAAATATATGTAAGTAAAGCTAACAAAAACTTTCAACAGAATGAAAAATGAAGGTAACAGTTGATTCTTAAATGATACTTAACTCATGACAGGAGATCTAGCATCCTTCCCTGGTCACGTTTTAATTGAATTGATGTCCCAGGACAAGGGGAGGATGGTCCAAGCATTCCTGATGGCTACCCTCACATCAGTAGAGCCCCATCATTAGTGTTGGCACCAAAACATATAATCAATGTTTCTCTATGAAATGAAGAAGAATAACAGTGCTAATATTTAAAATACAAATTGTATAAGACATGCCCTGCAAGCAGGCCGAAGGCATAGTATAAATGTAGACACAAACTAAATTCTATATGTAAATATTGAGATTTAAAACCCTCCCAGAACCAACTGTCTATATTGCAGAGGGTACTTATAAAGCAACAATAAATAAAGATTTAACCTTCTGTTGAACTTTTACCAAACTTAAAGATGGTGTATACTACTGTAGACAATGATAATGATAGTGAGACATACTTAAACCAAGAAATGCTACAAACTCAAATATCTTATGGCATAGGGTATTTTCAATCGAACTGTTCGAAAAACAAAAAACAAGAAGAAGTCACATTTTTCAAACTGTGTTAGACAAGCATTTTATTCGCAAGGACCAACTAAGGGTTTGTTGAGAAAATACAGAAGGGTGGAATCAACCCTTATAAAAAATAAGAAATAAATGCAATGTAGTATGCAATACATAATGCAGGCATTTGGCCAGACTAAAAATCCCATGAAACCTCACAGATTGTTCAATTTCAGGCCTCGACATATATCAAGAGAGGGACCATAATACAATAATGGCAATAGGCATTACCGAAATCCTAAGCCTAAAACCACAATATAACTAACACAGATGCAACACTTCTAAGATTAAGAACAAGGGAATAGGATGTCGAGACCTCTTAGGAAGATGGGAATAAAAATAAAGTAGGAAGCATCTACTTATCCTAGAGAAGAACAATTTAGGAAAGTTATAAGAAATAACGAAAATGGGGAGCTTTAATTAACGAAAAAAAAAAAGATTTAATACAAAGGGTCCTTCCTCTGTAATGAAAACTCGATCTTTGTTTAATGACCAGAATACAGTGGTATCATAAGCTTACTAGGGAGGGAAAATGATTATATTTTTTCCACCGGGTAAAGTTTCCCCAAGTTGACACCCTCCACTGTCCAGAAAATAATATGCATAACCTTTTCAGAAGAGTTCACAATGAAAAAAGAAAACACATTAAACCCTAAGAGGAGTCCTAATTACACAGTGTAAATACTGAGGGTACGAAGGGTGGTCTAGCCATGTGATGAAGACAGAGTTGGCACGATTAGATTGGATGAAAGGTCATATGAAAACTTCAAAACTCGCACACACAAGACCACCACTAAATGGTAAATGTAGAGCTTTAACTCCATCCTGAAAGGTAAACCATTCTTCCCATGTCAAGAAAATGCGCATTTAATAATAGTCCCTTTGTGACACAACTAGTTGGGATACGTTCACTCGAACTGTATATTTTTAGTGAGCATATCATTCAAGAGAAGTCTTCATTGAGACATCGTTTAGCTAAGGCAAATTTCAAACGAGGATTAGTGTGGGATTTCGTTACCCAAAACCTTATTTTTAGGTGGCGACTCAAAGATCACTAACCACGATTAATTCGTAAGGAATCCATTTAATGAATTGGACCTTACGAGATGATGCTAAGCATCTATTATTAATCCTCTTGTATTCAACTAAGAGATAGAGTCACGACACAATACATTATATGTGGTATATGATTGTTATCTCAAGGTAAAATAAGATAGTCTCACGCACAAGTATAGAAACTCATATTTAAATAAGAGATTGGATTATAAGTCCTAAGTCTCGTATACTGTATAGATATATTTATATATATGAGAGTAGTTGGTAGTGGAGGGGATTAATAGAATTATGGGAAATCATCCATATGAGTTTTATTGTTCAAATTAAGTAGCCTGGTGTAAATATGTCATAGTGTGGTAGTCGAAACTTAAGACACCTAACAAATATTTATAAACAGGAAATGAATATTACCTCCTCTTAACTTCAAATCTATTAAATGAATTTGAAGGTTAATGTCCCTTAGATTTATTTTTTTTTATGGAAAATTTGAGGTACATTACATTGACATATTCATTTTAGAATGAGACATGCTAAAGGAAATGGAAACAATTGTTTCGAAAGAAAAACTGAACTTGAAAAGTGCATAAGATAGGAAGAAGATCCAAGTATATTTAAAAAGGATACATACATAATTCAATGTTGGAGTCCATGTTTACTTAAAAGTAAAACCCATAAAAAAATCATTTAAATCTTTGAAAAATTCTAAGTTGTCACGAGAGTATTGTGGGCCTTTTGAAGTGCTTGTCAAAGTAGGACTAGTAGCCTACCAGTTTGAAAGTACACAATGTATTTCATGTTTCATTGCTAAAGAAATATTTGCATGATGTAACTCATATTGTTAATTGGAATGTGATCTTGGTGGCACCAAAAGGAGAGTTCCACGTGGAATTGCTACACATTCTCGACAATAATGAAACTCTATTGTGGAACAAATCCATCACAGATTTTAAAGTGAAATGGAGGAACTTTAGTCCTCAAGGGGCCACTTGGAAAATGGAAGAAACTATGAGGAAATATTATCCATTTCTATTCGAGAGTTGAGATGCTCACATGGGAACAACAAGTAGAGTTTTTAGTTCAAGGGGGGAAGGATGTAATATCCCTCTATTTAAAACATTTCAATAGTTTTAAATTCGAGTTATTATGTTGAAAAGATACCTAAGCTAACATTATATCATCATGAACAATGGATGATGATAAATATTTGTGTAAATATTATTTTAAGTTTATTTTATTTTACTTGAGACAAATTGATGAGAGAATTAAGTTACAAAATAGTAATTCATTATTCCATGGAATATTGAAAAGGGAAAAGAACCACCAAGGGAAAATATTGTCCATGAGGACAAGTGTAAACCTAGTCCGAAAAATGTGGGAGGTGAGCGAACATGCTAGAACTAAGTTAGGCCAATATTCTCTAGGGTTATGGTTGAGGCTAACTTGAAAATAAATACATAGGGAAGSTATTATTATTCCTATTAACACAAGTGGGGAAAAACAAGTATAAAGGAGGGAGGAAATTTTTGAGTACTTGTGTGCAAGAATTTAAATTGATGGTTCTTAGAAGGAGTCAAGAACTCATTTTACCTCAAAAATTTTACAATCGCTATGGAATAATGTGTTAGGCTTGGGGTGAAAGGATCAAGTAACTTGGATATTTTGGGCTATGATTGTGAGGAACTTGATTCTCTCTCCAGTTTGTCCCCAATTCTGAATAAAGATATGCTTTACTATCTACCTTTAGTTGAATATTAAATGTTACAATAGTTTATAAAACCAAACATTTATTTATTATAAAGAAAGATGAAATATRAATCTTCTATTATTTKATGTTAGCAATTAAATAATGCTATAAAAATACTATACACTTTATGGAGAAGATAAATATTATAAAAAATAATGATTTTTGTAAAATGGATTGTTTTGTTAGTTAAACTAATTTATTCATGACATAATCGGAGAATTGTTAAGAAATATGTATTTTCTTATTCACAAGGAAATTATAATGAAATAAAGATGCTTGACTACCAATAGAAATCCTTTTAAATAATAGTTTTTTTTAGATGTAGTAGAACCAAATAAAGAAAGTAGTGTATACCAAGCGAGAAAGAGTGTACTATAGAGAACTATGGATCTGTTTGTTGTAATATATGGAGTAGAAATAAAGGTTTTATTTTTTATAAAAAACATATTGTTTTGTTAAAATATTTTATTATATATGAAAACAAATTTGTAAAAAAAAAATGAAACTTCACTATTTATATTTATAGTTGCTATGTTTGAATTTGGATTTAATCCACTTAAGTGTTTAATAATACATTAATGAATTATATTGATATATGACTTATTTTAACAATACATTAATGAACTATATTGATATATGACTAAATAAATAAATAAATATATTTATTTATTTTTTCATATATCAATATAGTTCATTAACGTGTTGTTAAAATTCATGTTTATATATATATATATATATATATATATATATAAACGTGAATTTATGGTTTACATATAGTGAATTTATTTATTGGTTAGGTATGTGAAAGGTGATTTAATTTATCTATATTTATAGATTCTATTCTTAAAATAGATATCAAAGTAACACCTTAGGAGTCAAATCTAATTAGAGTTCTAAGCCATAAGATATTTAATTATACAAGAGAAGGGTAAGTATTTACGTGTGGAAATAGTAATGGTGCCACCATCGTGACAATAGTGATGGAGATATGTCAAACTTGATGAAGCAGTCTTCAACCTGTCATGGTGATGGCATGATATGCATTAATAGTTATTAAATAGCTTATTTTAATAACAACTTTATGTGTGTGATTATAAAAAGGAAAATTAAAAGATTAAAGAAAAATGGGTGATAATTGAGATATTACAAAAGTACAAAGTGCAAGAGGGAGAGGATATATAAGTAGAAAGACAGAGGAGAGAGAAAGGGAGTGAGGGGAGAGAGAAATAAATGGAGGGAAAGAGTGGAAGAGGGAGGGGATAGAGAGGGAGTTGGTGTAAAAGTGTGAGACATGATGGGGAAAGATCTAGGTCTAGGTTATGGTCTAAGTTTAGGTCTTGACATGATTTTCCATGTATAAGTCAAGACCATTTCCTTCCTTGCAATGTATCAAACTTGGTAGTGAGTGAGAGTGTGAAAGAGAGAGAGAGGAAGACCAAGAGAGGAGGTAGAGAGTGAGTGTATTAGAGTGTTGGAGGGAGAGAAAGGAAGACATAAAGAGGGGATATAAAGTGTGTGTGAGAGTGTAGGATTAAGAGAGAGGAAGAAAAACAGGGGAGGTAGAGAGCTAGTGTGGGAGGGAGAGAGAGGAAGGCATAGAGTGGGGCTAGAAAGTGTGTGAGAGAGAGAGAGGGAGGGAGAGAGATCAAGGCATATAAGGTAAATAGAGAAAGTGTGTGAGGGTGTGTGAGGGAGAGAGAGAAAGTATGTGAGAGTGTGAAAGGGAGAGAGAGGAAGACAAATCGGGGAGGCAGAGAGTGAGTGTATTAGAGTGTGGGAGGGAGAGAGAGGAAGACATAGAGTTGAGCTACAAAGTGTGTGTGTGTGTGTGTGTGAGTGTGGGAGGGAGAGAGATCAAGGAATATAAGAACAATAGAGAAAGTGTGTGAGGGTGTGAGAGGGAGAGAGAGAAAGATGGAGAGAGGGGTAGAGAGAGGTGTAAATGTAGGAGAGGGGTAGTTGTAGGAGAGATAGAGGAGAGACAATGGGAGGGAGGAGGGGGAGTGTAATATCCCTCCATTTTAAATATTTAAATAATTTTGAATAATTGTAATTTTGGATTATTATCTTGAGAAAGACTCAAGTTAACATTATGTTATCATAAACATAAGTTAACATTATGTCATCATAAACATTAACATTTGGTCATGAGAAATAATTGTGTAAATATTATTTTACTAAATTATTTTATTTTAAGAGACAAACTGATGAGAGAATTCAATTATAACAAGAGTAATTCTTTATTACATTCGAAAAATGAAAATATCATCAAAACCAAGAGTAAATGTTGCTCCATGAGCACAATTGTAAACCTACTCCCAAGAATGTGGGAGGCGAGATAACAAGCTAGAAAGAGGTTAGGCCAAGATTCCTGAGAGTTATGGATGAGGCTAACTTGAAAATGACAAACCTAGGATATCTATTCTCTTCTTGGGGTGAAGACAGGAGGAAATACAAGTATGTTGTAAGGAGGAGATTGGGATTTGAACTTGATGGTTTTGAGACTGGAATTTACCACCGACCTGGATAAGGTTGTTGACATTTTCAGTTTCCTCTCGAATAAAGAATTAGGCTAGGGGGTGATAGAAGCAAGTAACTTGGCTTCTCTTGTCAATGGTTGGGAGGAACTGAATTCTCTCCTCAATTTGACCGTAATATTTCTTTTTAGTTCAGATATGTTTTCTTTACTTACCTTTCATTTATTTTCTAAAATTGCTAAATAAATATAATCATAGTTAATTGAAAATTCAAAAAAGTTCAATTTATTATTTTACTATTTACAAAAGAAAAAGAGAATGCACATAAAAAAATATTATTAATAATATTGTAAATGTTAAAAGATAAATTTCTATTCTACTTTTTCCAAAAGCCAAAGTTTATTTCCGAGTGTGAATACAACATAAATACACAAAACATAAAGATAGTAACTCTCGTGGAATAGCATAAACATTATTTTTGTTACATGTTAGAAATAATCTATAGGCATAATAAGAGTTTTTTCTGCGGATACTTTTCATTGAATAAAGAAGAAGTTTCATTTAGAGTTGGACAAAGATTTATTTTGGTATTGTATTCTAAAAATAAATAATCCTTTCTCTTTATTTCTGAGTATGAATACAACATAAATAAACAAAACAGAAAGATAGTAACTTTCATGAAATAGCATAAACATTATTTTTGTTATAAGTTAGAAATAATCTATATGTAGAATAAGAGTTTTTCTGTTGATACATTTTTCTCATCGAATAAAGAAGAAGTTTCTTTTAGAGTTGGACAAAGATTTATTTTGATAATAGTTTTTCTGCTGATATTTTTTTCATCGAATAAAGAAGAAGTTTATTTTAGAGTTGGACAAAGATTTATTTTGGTACTTTATTCTAAAAAAATTAAGTTAGAATCCATAGTTGTACCAATAGTACCTTGTTTGTCAATAAAATGTAATCTATGAATCCAACAGGAATGGGTTATCTTGAACAGATATTGCTTTTGTAAATCCTTTCTCAGACAAGTTAGAATCCATAATTGTACCAATAGTACCTTGTTTTTAAATAAAATGTAATGTAAGAATCCAAGGAATGGGTTATCTTGAACAGATATCGCTTTTGTAAATCCTTTATCAGACTATAGAAAGTTCTTGAACAAATAAATACTTAAATGGAAGATTTATCAATTCCAGCATATATACACTGTAATTACATACTGAGTCGGAGAATAAGCGTTTAATGTTATGTTCCATACGTTACAGAAAGAAAAGAGTTTAGAATTGAGTCCCACTACAAAATATTGTAAACATTCAATTCCTAATGTCTAAACAACAGTAGACCATTACCCGTCCCTTAATCAGAACCAATGAGAATACAACTTTAATACTTTTAGGAAAGACCTTTGTGAGGGAGCGAGTGTTAATCACATACAAGATTATGAATGAAAATAAAATATCTATATACACAAAGGTGGGAGGAAACCCTGTAACAATGTGAAACGGCTCAGTATTGAAACAACCATAACTAGCCCGAAATTAGTAAACAAGATTTGGGAAATTGGGTTAACCCCAAACGACTCGACTTGAGCGTGTTATATTCAAGATGCTTGAGCATGTTATATTCAAGATGCCAGAATGAATATTTTTGGAAAAAATACATCAGTTACCTTCATATAGAACCAGAGACTCTGTGAGTCTATTTATCACCATTCCACGAACAGTTCCATAGTCTAGATGGTGTATTCAAGATTTGAATAGCCACAACCATGTCTTAAAAATAATTATCACTTTAACAAATCATGGGATACATTTAGTAATAGCATACATAACGAATACAAATGAAATGGTAGAGTCTTTCTAAAGGTAAAAATAGGGTAAAATATTATCACATTAACTACGTCGACGATTCTAGAAACCTTTGACGAAATCCTAGTGTTTCTATTCTTGAAGTAAGGACCTAATAGATGAAGTTATGAATCAGACATTATAGATGAAGATTCATAACTTTTCTGGGACCTATGCCAGATATCTCTTTCAAAGGATTGTACACAAAACATTTGGATGCCTATGGTTTGTCTATTTTGAAGAGGCCAACTTCTAGGTTATTATCATCCCATGAATCTGAACTCCATCCGATGAGTCCTTTGAATGTATCACTTAGCGGCTTCATTTTGATTTCGCATAAATATAGATTCAAGATCAGGGATTATTAGACACACAATTGGATCTCGAACCTTATGACAGGCGCAATGGGAAATGTAGCTATACACATTCTTTTCTTTATATTTCCAATATAACACCTCCATGTGATACCCTTTTATATTTGCACACGTCGGGTGAAAATAAAGTTTCACGCTTAAGGCACTTGATATCCATGCACTTTGTTATAGATTATAAATGCCTTCCGGAAAGAGGCTGGATCGATTTCCAGTATGCCATCTACAAGTTCCATAGTTTTATCCTTCACAAACATTACTTTATTAGAAAAACAAGCACAAATAATATGCATCCAAAATACAGATGTTGTGGTCGGTTATAGGGCGCCACCCATTAAGGGGAAGAGACAGCAGCATTACCTCTTCATCTCTGTCTCCACTCACAAGCAAGCTGTGCAAATCCAGTCATCCAGTGATTCACTCGCATCATAGTAACTTTGATGAACTTCAATATGCCCAATCCTCAACTTGACGGCATATTACACACCTTTCGAGTGTCCAGGTTTCTTTGATTGGCTCGTATGGTTCAAGCAGCCATCTTCTTAATTCTCTTTCCCTTGCTGAATGGCGTTTTCCCTTCGAGGCTAAAGAATCCAAGGCCACTAGCCCCATATTCATAGGCCTTGTTGAGCCAATTAATGAGATGCTGATTGGAATCCCTGACTCTAACACTTTGCTTCCATTTGTTCACCTTAGAGCCTACGTGCTTTTCCCATTGCCATAGGCTGAAAGACTTACCTTTTTCACATTCACTGCATTCACATAGGATTAAGTGGCTGTTAGTCACATAATCAGCTTCTTTGCCATTACAGACAACAATAATTCGCTCTGGAACGACGAAAGGCTTATTGCTTTTCTCCTTTATAGCGGTTTCCATGGTCTGTTGATTCAACGTGCATTGAGGACATGAATATTCAATAAGGTCTTGTTGTTGCTCACTGCTTATATTATCACAATCAGTATGAACCCAAATATTGCATTTTTTACATTGAACCCAACTTTTTTTCAATGTGGGACTCTTACACACTTTTTTGCAAATGCCACAGTACTGATTGTACTCGTACAATTTACAGCAGCGGGAACAGATCAACGCGCCGTTTTTAGATGAATTACCCAGCTGCTTCACCTTAACAGACTGTAATAATTTTGAAGCTGGATACTTCTTGCTACAGCTGATACATGTTGTTTCTTCTCCTTGATGTGTATCTGGATCTTGCATAACCATGTATTCAGAAGAAAATTCTGCCACAAGGGCTTCCTCAATTGCCTCAAGAAACTCACTCTTAAGGTGAGTAGAAGCCCTTTCTAACAATTTCTTCCCCTCATCTGCTAATTCCTCCCAGCTTTCCAAAAAAGGGAACATCATTTCTTCTTTCACCCATGTATCTGCACAGTCCCAGCTCTTTTTCATGCCGAACAACCTAACACACCGTCTCCCAAAAACCCAAACGCTCTGCACAGATTCTGGGGCATCTTGCGACGGTTCGATAACCTTAGCAGGCCAAGCAGGGAAGTCCTTTCTCCAGTCAGATCTTGCCCAAACAATATCACCAACGCGAAACTGTTCCAGACGCAGGCCCTCTGAACATTCAAACGCCATAGAATTCTGCAGAGGAAATGGCTTGCAAACCCTAAAATCATGATACTGCTGCTCGTTCTGATCTGCCTCTGTCACCCGCTTCTTCTTGGGTTCGTTAGTATTAATCTTTCCTGCAATCTCTACTGTACCACTTCGACCCTTCAATTTTATCTTTTGTTCACTGCTAATACCTTTCATGCGCTTTCTTGAGCTATTCCTTAATTTACCTGATTCAACTACAATGTCGCGAATCCGGGCCGGAAGCCTCGCATTACTAGTCGCCCCGTTGTCTTCGCCGCTATTATGGTGGCGTAATCCATACCCCAATGATTCCGCATCGCCGCTGTCGCCCCTCAGATCTCTATTGCTTTTCCTAGAATTCCCCATGCTAAAAATAAAATGTTTATGAGCGTTTACCAGGCTGAAAACCTAAGCTGAACTTTGTCTCGGAGGATGGAATGATGGTATTGCAAACCCTCACTCGAATGGTTTGTTACCGTTAACCGTTCAGACAGCAATTAATACAGGATTGTGCGATCTCAGAGGGCTTTAAAATCTCTCTGCTCTAATTGACCATTGTTTGATCGGTTGCCGGACCAGCCAACGGTATTTTTATAGTCGTTGGACCGGAAATAATGCAAAGAAAAGCGCTACAAGACTCGTCGCCCTTAAAATAGGAAGAAACGAAACCGAAAAATAAAGAAAGACCGAAACAAAAAGCCCAAATTAGGCGGTATGTGGCGGCATAAACGAAATCGCGCAATCACGCCGACAACAATCAAAGCGGTTATTTTTTTATTTCTTCTTTGTTTCTCGATTTAGAGGCAAACTGTCCGATGTTTCTTGTCTCAATTTTCCATGTCAAAGTGGGAACCTTACAAAAAGTCAAGACATATACTCAATTTGTGCAGTGGCAGAAATTAATTTAGCCACAACACAAATTATCCAGTTAATTTTGCGTGAAGTCAAAATTGGAATGAAAATAGTAAAAAGGAAGGGAGGAAGTTCACAGGAGCAGCCGGGCGGGAATTGAAAGGTCCACTTCCTGTGCCGCCTAAGCTCTGAGGGAGGGCATGAAGCCACCACTTCGAATCAAAGTACAAGTAAACGCTAATTTTTATTATATTAATTATTACTATTATTATTTTAACTATGGAAATATATGTAAGTGGTATAATCCGAAGAGTATATATCAATAACTTGTGAGTATAATTAAAAGAGTATATATCAATAACTTGTAACTTAGTAAGGGTTCAGGTTGTTGAAAGTTTATTGGAGTGGACCTTTATCTTAAGGGTCATATATCCTTGTACCCTTATAAGAAGGAGCCAACTTGTCCACTTTGAAGAAATTAAAGCTAAATAAAGAGAATAACAAACATGCTATCTACAAGTCAAAATATAAAGTAAACTATTATATTATATTAATTATTGATTATCCAACTCCACATGTTATACAGCCTGAGTGGGTCTAATGGTTACGAACATGTGTTTCCTCTTGAGAGGTCAAAGGTTCAAATCTAGAGGGGGGTAGGGTATGTATACCTTCGTAGACTTTACCAGTCAAATCGCTGGGCACAAGGGGGAGGGGGGTCCCTTGTCCCACAAACAAGTGGGTCTCATACACCAATTTGGTGTGCTGGCTTGGCCGTGACCTTAAAAAAATAGATTATTATTAGATTATTTAAAGTAATGTCAATAAACAAATACATTAGGATATAATCTAAACAACTTTTACATGAGAATGTGCCCATTTAAACCCTGAAAATTAATTCAAATTAGAAAACCATTTAAAAACATCTTTTTAGTATAATTGATTTTTTTTTTTCAAAAGAAAATTTTCATTAGTATGTCCATAAAAATAGGAAGTGTACCCCACATGAGATACAAAATATAAAAAGATCCCTATCTTCCAAGCTAGAGAGATACAAAATATAAAAAGACTAACATATCGAAGGACTAAAAGAGAGAAATGCGGTGAGGAGGACTCTCCAGTCGAGTTGTATAATGATGATGTGTCAATGTACCAGTGTTCTTCAATAAGGCAGTTTTTGATAGGATATTTGCCTCCACATTTAATTCTTGATAAATATGAGAGAAGCTGATATGTGACAATATTTGTGTGAGTTCAATAATCTTATCTTTCGAGCATTCCAGCGCTGCTACCTGTATCTTTCCTTTCTTGTTTAACTAGTCAATAATGATTTTGTATTTACCCTCACATGAAGGTCCAATATATTATGACGAGAAGCCAATAAAAGGGTAATCCACATGCCAAGAATTTATGCCTTTGTGTTGGATCCAATGCCACAATTGAAGGTCCAAATGATCCAAGAGCCATTGCAACGCTGAATCTTCCTGCCTGCTCAAAAAAGCAGACCCAATCTAAGAGGCCCCTCGAACCAAGCAATATTTCTGATCAACTAGCAAGGAGGTTGTATAAAATGAGAAACATAAATCATCTTCTTCTTTTTGATATTCAACACACCCAAGATTTTGTAACATACAAAATTTATGGAGAACGTTAAATTTTCAAAAATTGCCTTATTGCAGGTAAGCCAAACAATCCAGCAGACAATGATTGGTAGGTGATGTAAGGTAAAGTCATGTTGATTCCAATATTCTAAAAAATCATGCAAATTGTGCCCATCCACCTCTTTTTGAGTTTTAGAACTAAAGAGAGCTTATGCCAAATTGATTTTGTGAAGGGACATTCTAAAAAGATGTGTTCGATAGATTCAGAATTTATGCGGCAGAGAAAGCACATATTTGGGCCCATCCAACCCTCGTGAAGGAGTATATCCCAAGTTAGAATCTTTCCATTTGCGGAAATACAAATGAAGAATTTTAATTTTAATGGGAGCAACCACTGCCAAAGATATTTTCTCCAACCTGTGTAACTTTGTGACTAGATAGTGGATGAGATGGATTTATAAACATTCTTTATAGTCAATATACCAAAACACTCCCCACCATTCCAGAGGATAGTGTTTGGCACTGCATGAAGTCGAATCCCTACTCCACTTAGTGTCGAGCAATAAGTTGTCCACTCTTGTGCTAGTTCTCCAGAGAGTCCCAAATCTATGCTTGATTTCCAAGTCGTGCAAGATGACCCACCGTCGGAGAGGTGTTGTTCTTGGAAAAGGAAGAAAACTTTTATATTTATAAGAAAATCCAGTAAACCAGATGAGAGAAAAGCCATAGATCCAAGACCTAATATCGTGTCCCTGCCTATGTGAATTTCAAGTCCGGATTCGGGTTTCCAGAAAATCCAGTAAAGAATAAAGGTAAGATTTTTTAAGAGTGATCTCCAGATCGGTGAGGCACTAGATGTGCAAGTAACTGGGAGTCTGAGCCAACAATATAGAGATAAAAGTGAAATATATTTACCAAAGATAATACGATGCCAAATACCATCCTGAGTTAAAACACGCCAGAGTGTTTTTGGCACCAATGCTTGTTTGAAAATAGTAAGATTACAAAGACCCCAACCACCTAACAGTTTTGGATTTGCAATGAGATCCCATCTGTAGGGATGAAGAGCTTGTTTTTTAGTGTTGCCATTCCATAGAAAAGAGAACAACAATTGCCTGATTTTGTTCAATATGAAGGGAGGGATAGAGGCAAGTGCCATCCAGTATATAGCATGTCCTTCCAAAACTGATTTTAGGAGTATGTATCTGCCTCCGAGAGTGAGCCATCAATTGCACTAGTGTGCAATACGTTTTTCAAATTTTAAAAGAAGGCAATTCCAGTCTACTGCTTTGTAACAATCCATCTTGAGATAATAGTAGAGGTAATTGAGACCCGAGTGATTGCGTGGTATCCAAATGGAAAAATCGATTTAAAGATTTCTACATCTACCTCCAGTAGCCCAAAATAGTGGAAAGTAGATTTGGATTCACTAATCTAAAGACAAGATGCGTGACAAAAGAGAATAAGGATCGATTTAATTTGCTTCTGTTCTCTTAGTTATGCTTTTGTATAAATGATGATATCATCCACAAAAAACAAGTGCATTGCTTTAACCAATCTGGAAACCTTGATACCAATGATTGTCTCATCTTTCTGTCGCAATTTGAGAAGAGTGCTCTAAATATATATGCACCCAATATCCATTGTTTTTTATCTTACAAATACATTCACAATATAATTACCTTATTCACAAATTAACAATAATTAACATTTTAGTATATTGTATTAAAAACTTAATTAATTAAATTGTAATTTAACTACAATTTAAAATTATTGTTATTATTATAACCTATAGGTGAACATATTCCTTTTACCATTATAACTATGGTTAAATTATAGAGGGAGCATTTTTAGAACAACCCTTCTTTCATTTATTACACCATTATATGATATATTGATTTATGAATTGGTATAATAAGAGATTGAATAAGTATTTAATAATTTTATTATAATATTTCATTTAATCAAGATGATTATATAATCTGATCATTTAAAAACATACAAGTAGCTTTGATTGAAATGCTTAGGGTTTAGTGTTTCATGCAACAGATGACCTTCCACCTTGTTCATTACATACCTCCTCTCTACACGAGCACTGCTCTGCAGCTGTGTTTGACACAACTAATTGAGAGTAGATGGGAGGGTGAAAACCCCCTCTTATCACAATGTTGCAGCAAACCACCCAGAAAGCTCACGTACGTGTCGACTGTCCTTTTGAAACGCCACTGCACCTAAGAGAACAATACCTGCAAGAAGAGACTGATGGAAGCAAATGAACAAATATGGATGTTGAATCTTCTCATCCAAAATCATCTCGCATCTTGATACCTGGAAAATGCATCCCCCAAGCTTTGGTTGCTCCCAAATACGTCATCAAAACTACTAGAATAGGGGAGCATGCACAGTTTATGAGAGACCATGCACTCATAGGAAAATTCTTAGGCCTCTCGACCTTGGAAAAATACCTATCCCATTGGATGAAGTCATGGTGGAATCCCAAAGGAGACTG
>ML793222.1:22598-41689 GCA_009831015.1 Picea engelmannii
TTCTTCAGGTTTTAGGTAGGTTCTAGGGTTCAAGGGCCATGAATGACACATCAAACCACCATACATGACCTGTTGAGGGGATCTTTGGCCTTCAAGTGGGGATATGTGCATAGTTAGGAGACTTTGAGCACTAGGCACGGGTCTTGGGTACCTGGCCATGATTGAGAGAGGAAACCCATTCCTTAGGTCCCAAAGGAATCTTCCAAGCATATAGGGACAACAATTACACATTGAAACATAACAAAGGTCCATAATAGGGTATCATTGGTCTCCATATGTGGATTTTCTGCATTATGAGTTTTTGAACATTAAGTATGAGTCTTTGGAACCTGGATATGGTTAGGGTAACAAAACTAAGAGTTAGGCCATAAAGGAATCTTATAGTATTTCTGGGGCCAATAATGACACCTTGAACCTCTTGAGGGAATCCTTTGCCTCTAACTAGGTACATAGGTACCATTATATATTTTTAGAACTAGGTACAAGTTTGGAGACCTAAACATGGTTAGGGGAGGAAACATGAACCTTATTTCCTAAAGGAATCTTTTATCTATCTAGGTCCAAATAAAATGCCTCAAACAATCTCACATGACCTCTTGAATGGATCCTTGGCATGTGATTGGGGATGTTGGTGCCGTTAGGTGGTTTTGAGTAGTAAGTATGTGTCCTAAGGCCCTGGAAACAATCTAGGGAAGAATTCCATGCCTTAGGTCCCAAAGACAACTTTGATGCATGCAAATCCATGAACACTGCAAGCATCGCGTATGAATTCTTGAGGGTATTCTTGGCCTATAAAAAATAATTTTAGTTCCCTAACAAGGTTTTGAGCATTAACTATGGGTATCAAGGCCTTGATATGGTCAAGGGTGGAAACCCAAGCCTTAGCATAAGTAAAAATATTTTAGGAATCCAAGTCCAAATGCGATGCCTCAAACCACCACACCTGACCTCTTAAGGTTTAAGGCCACTTCTAGGGCTCAAGGGTCATGTGTGACACCTCAAACCACCATATATGACTTCTCAAGGGGATCTTTGGCCTTCAAGTTGGGAGATGGGGATCATCAATATATTCTTAGCACTAGGTATGGGTCTTGGGTTCTTGGACATGGTTAAGAGAGGATACATAAGCCTTATGTCCTAAAGGAAGCTTATTGTCATCTGTGAACAACAATGACATGTTGAACCACCACAAAGGACATTTCCAAGGTATCCTTGTTTTCTGGGTGGGGATAATCAACATTATGAGGTTTTTAACATTAAGTATTAAGATATGGACCCTAGATATGGTTATGGTCCAAAAAACCCAAGATTTAGTCCCTAAAGGAAGCTTCTAGGCTTATGGGCCCAAGAATGACACCTCAAACCATCACAAATGACCTCTCGAGGGCATACTTTACCTCTAACAAGGTATATGGGTACCATTAGAATTTTTAAGCACTGGGTATGGGTCTTAGGGCCCTAGACATGGTCAGTGGAGGAAACATATTCCTTAGGACCTAAAGAAATATTCTATCCATCTAGGGCCAAGAAGGATGCCTTGAATAACCACACATGGGCTTCTAAGGGTATCTTGGCCTATGGGGGGATGTTGGTGCTACTAGGTGGTTTTGATCAATGGGTATGTGTCCTGGAAATGATCTAGGGAAGAAGGTCATGCCTTAGGTCCTAATGAAATATTTGAGGCATCAAGAGCCATGAAAAATGCCTTGAAGTACCACACATTACCTCTAGAGGGTATCCTCGACCTCTAAGAAAGGATATTAATGCCCTCACATGGTTTTGAGCATTAGATATGAGTCTTAAGGTATTGATATAGTTAAGGTGGAAACACAAGCCTTAGTCGAAGTACAAATCTTGTAGGCATCGAGGGCCAAAGATAATGCCTCAAACCACAAAACTCAACCGATTGATGTTTTAGGTAGCTTCTAGGGCTCAAGTGTCATGAATGATGCCTCAAACCACCATAAATGACCTCATGAGGGGATCTTTGGCCTTCAAGTGGGAATATGTGCATCAATAAGAGATTTTGAGCATTGGGTGTGGGTCTTGGGTCCTTAGACATGACCAAGAGAGGAAACCTAGGCCTTAGGTCATAAATGAAGCTTCTTGGCATTTAGGGCCAATGATCACATGTTGAACCACCACAAAGGACCTTCTATAGTATCCTTGGTCTTTGTATGGGGATAGTGAACATTACAAGGTTTTTAACATTAAATATGAGTCTTTAGACCCTATATATGGTTAGGGGATCAAACCCAAGAGTTAGGCCCTAAAGGAAGCTTCTAGGGCAAAGAATGACACCTTGAACCACCACTAATGACCTCTCAAGGGAATACTTTACCTCTAATTGTGTATATAGGTACCATTAGAACTTTTGAGTACTAGGTATGGGTCTCAGGGCCATAATCATTCTAATAGGAATGCACATGCACTCCTACTCAGGAACGTGAGTGCATTGTAAAGTGCATGTGTGCTCATGCTCATAATAAGGATAGTATTATTCCCAGTAAAGATAAATAAATTCCAATCTACTTAGGATCATATTCATAATAAGGATAGCCTTGTATTCACGGAGCAAGTTGTATGCAAAGGCGTTTCTTTCAATCTGCGTTTCATTCAATTGAGATTGAATGGAATGGTTATGAGCCATCGCTGCTTCTTGTAATCAAGAAATTCATGCCGCTGCATTCACATACATGTTATGGTACAGTTGAGATTGATTGATGTTAAGATAGCCATAATTAATTATGTTTTTGGAATTGTTTTTTTATATTTTTTCCCGAATTTTTAATAAATTTAATAATAAAAATTGTTTTATCAATGATATCCCGATCGCATCACACCAATCCGAAGACAATAGCCAATTTCACTGCAAAATTTACGGTATCCCAAGATCATGTTACCCTGTTTTTAGTTTTCACTGCAAAATTTACGGTATCCCAAGATCATGTTACCCTGTTTTTAGTGTTATATATATATATATATATATATATTTACGCCGAAAGGTGTATACCTATTGACAATAGGCACAATTAATGATCTTTTAACCTTATTTAACCTTAAACCCTAATTTGATGGCTATGCATTGAAGATGCTGGCATATTCTTAGTTGTCCTCCAAAATCAATGAGTCACATTTATTGTTCATAACTTTCTTGCATTTATCAAAGCATCCGTTAACATGTTTACTTTTTAACATTTACCTAATCACATTAAAAAATTACTGTAAAGATATGTAATTGCCAAGTTTAAATGATTAAGTAGGATTAAACCGTGGCATCTAAATTAAAGCATCCTCACCTGTCTGCACGTTTCATTTTCACCACGGATTTTCTGAACTCCTCAACCTGTTTCAGTTTCATTTTCACCACGGATTTTCTGAACTCCTCAACCTATTTCAGTTTCAGTTGTCCTCTCTACAACCCCCGCTTTGTCCGCCCATTCTCTACCGCCCCCGCGTTTCATATTATCCTAAAAACGTTTATTAAGTGTTGGAGCTTCTTGAATTGCAAACATGTATTCGCAACGTATATCCTTAGCGATCAAGTGTTGGAGCTTCTTGAATTGCAAACGAAGAAGAGCACCCAGAGGATACTGAAGCGAGCTCTCGATATCTGCGAGCTTTAGGGTTGTCATTGTTTTGACGACTCGTTTTAGCCAAAACGGTGTATCCATTGCCTTTCATATAGGCAGCCCGTCATTCTAACCGCAAAGAACTCGATGGATGAGTTATGTCAAACCCTAATTTGGTATATTAAAATTTGTTGTATTACTGGATGGATGAGTTATGTCAAGCCCTAATTTGAATTTAGGGTTATACAAATTTGTGGACTGTTAATAACATCATTACCGTCTGTATTGGCCTATCTTATCGACCAGTGGTTTGTAAGTTGCGGATTTAAAAATCTCTGGATGCAAATAATTTAATATGTACCCTATCCCTAGACTGTTTTCGAACGTCAAATCCTTAACAGTACATTTGTTAAGGGTCATTACCAAAAACTAAAATTTGGTCCATGGATATCACAATTTTGTTTCATTTTGGTTTGGCATGGATTAAAGTAATAACCTATATCCATTGTCATAATAACAAACACCTTGGTATATGTGCACACAAAACCCTAATTAGGGTTTATTCTAGGGTTTGTAGATTTATTATGCCTTTCAGCGTTCATCAGCCACATAATATTATGTGGCTGTGCTAGTAACTAACACAGCCTCAAAGTCGGTTAGACTTTAAAATTAGGTACAGTGAAAATTCAATTATTTTTTAATATGATTAGGTAAATGTGAAAAAATAAACAACATTCATAAATGTAAAGAAGTTATGAAGATGACTAAAAATACGCTACATATTAATTGTACACATTGTAAATAGATATACACCTATAGATTAATAAAGTGAAACAAGTGGTGCATGGCTGGACAGACTGGACGTGGAGTAAACACGTGGGTAGCAAGTTGGACGTGGAGTAAACGCTTGGGTAGCAAGTTGCAGTACACGTGGTATTCTTGAATTAGTTTTATTTGAAATTTATAAAAAATTATTAATGTTTGGTACATAACCAATGCAACCCAACAATTATGGAGTGGCGTGTAGGCGAAGCCGCGGGTTCATTTTATTTAGCAGTTATGTCATATACAGTTTGCAGTGAACATGGAGTATTAGGATTATTTGGAGTATATGGAGTAAAAACTAGGAGAAGTGTTTGGTGCATAATTGACATGGGTTTTCGGGTTGTCGGGGAGCTGGACTCAAAATTGGGCTTCTGTTGTTCCGTGGTCTACAAATAGCATGAACACTTCCGCGATATACAAATTGACAAGCGGTCCTACGGATTATTTGAATTTTTGGATCGCGGGTTATGGGGTTGTCGTGCTGAAAATTGGGCTTCTGTTGTTATCCGAATAAGTTTTCCTTTTTACATATGCTAGTGGACAAAAAAAGAAAAAACAATAGTACTAACGTCTGTTACATAGGGTGGTGAACATAAGTATGAAAAAAATGGCGTTCCCGAATTAGTTTTCTTAAAAAGAGCGGGTTCTTGACTTAGCTAGTTTTTGGATCGCGGGTTGTCGGGCTGGGGACCTGTTGTTCCGTGGTCTACAAATAACAACTAGACTTCCGCGATATACAAATTGACAAGCATTTTTGTGGACTAGTTGAATTTTTTGATCGTGGGTTCTCAGGCTGGTGGGCTGAAAATCGGTCTTTTGTTGTTCTGTGGCCTACAAACATAAAATATGTGATTTGATGAAGTAGATATATAGAGCATGCACGTAAGCTTCATCCCAGGTTATCGGGGTTGCGGGCTGAAAATTATGCTTGTGTTGTTCCGTTGCCTACAAATAACATCAAGAGTTCCGCGATATACAGATTGAGAAGTTGTTTTGCGGACTATTTGAAATTTATGGATCGTGGATTGTTGGAATGGCGGGCTACAAATTGGGCATTGGTTGTTCCATGGTCTACAAATAGAACCTAGAGTTCTGCAATATACATATTAATAGTCGGACTTGCGGATTACCTGAAGTCGAAGTCACTCGTGTCGTAAGCAAATTGAAATAATAAACTGAATAACTTTTTTTGTATCGATAAAATAATTTATAATTAAATAAAGAAAGTTTAACATTCCCAAAATTAATTTTCCTTTTTACATATGCTGGTGGAAAAAAAATAAAAAAATAGTACTGACGTCTGTTACATAGGCTCGTGAACATAAGCATGAAAAAAATTGCATTGTGGAATTAGGCGGGTTATCGGGCTACGGACCTTAAATGCGAGCTTTTGTTGTTCCTTGTGCTACAAATAGCAGGTAGAGTTATGCGATATACATATTGAAAATTGAACTTGCAGAGTATTTGAATTTGGAGAGGCTCGTGTCAAATAAGCAATTTGAAATAATAAACTTAATAACTTATTTTAATATCAATAAAATCATTTATAAGTAATTAAAACAAGTTTAGCATTTCCGAATTAGTTTTGCTTTTTACATATGTTGGTGGACAAAGAAAGGAAAAAAACATAGTACGGATGTCTGTTACATAGGCTGGTTAACATAAGCATGAAAAAAAAACGTTTCTGAATTAGTTTCTTTAAAAGAGCGGGTTCTTGAGTTGACCAGTTTTTGGATTGTGGGTCCGTGTCCTACAAATAGTATCGACAGTTCCGCGATATACAAATTGACAATTGGAGTTGCAGACTATTTGAATTTTGAGAGGCTTGTGTTCAAAAAATTTAGCATTCGCGAATCAGTTTTCTTTAGATAGGCATAGAGAGTGGTCGACAAAAGGACCAAATAGATAGCATTCACGAATTAGTTTTCTTTAAAACAGGCACTCATCGAAACAAAAAACTGAAATTTATGAAATTATAGGCTCGTGGAGACCATAAACTATACATAGAAAATACATAACTCTGTGTACATATTCTCTATGAAATTTTACGAACACATAAAAGGAGGAAAAAAACTAGCATTCCTGAATTAGAGCATGGAGGGAACCCTGAATCGAAACTTGTCTAGTTTTTGGATCGTGGGTTTTCGAGCAGGGGACCTGCAAATGGAGCTTCTGTTGTTCCATGTCCTGCTGCCAACGTCTGTTACAAAGGGTGGTGGACAAAAGGACCAAACAAATAGCATTCCCGAATTAGTTTTCTTTAAAACACTGGCTATTTGATACAAGAAATTGAAATGTATCAAATTATAGGTTCCTGGAGAGCATAAATTACACATACCAAATATGCAATTTTTTAAATACCACCCACAGTTCAGCGATATACAAATTGAGAAGAGGATTTGTGAACTATTTAAATTTTAAGGGCTTTTGTGGTAAAATTATGAAGCACAGGTGGTAAAGATCCAACAAATGACATATTGTCTAGACGTTTGAGTACAAAAAAAGCAGCGAACACAATTTCATGACATTTATATAAAAAATAATGAAACTTGTTAGATATTCCTAAAATTTAAAGAAACATATAAAATAACCAGGCCGGAGAAAAGATGCATAGGACAAAAAAAAAAGAATTGAGATAAATTAAACAGAATGTATTCACATTCAACATGGTTGAAGATAAAAATCTAGGAACATGTAAATATATAAGCAGACAAAAGAATAGTTTTATTTGGAGTATATGAAAAAATTGATAGTTTGTTACATATCCCTGGAAATGTAAATGCATTTGTCATATAGACTGGGATTGGGGCTCCCGTGGACCATAACATAAATATGTACAAGAAATAGGACTGTGGAAAGGAGTTGGACACGGTAGAATGCAATACCTTAAAAGTAGAAATGGCAAGATCATTTTTTGGCTATAGATTTCTACTCAGAGAAATTGGAATAACTGAATTGACAAAGAAATAACTATGCATTTCCCTGTTGGATTTGGGCAATGACCCACTTCAAGTTCTCTTCAATATAGTTTCTCAAAGGGGGGACGTTGATGTCATTGCGGATTTGAATGTTGAAAAATCCATTTTCTAATTCGCTTAGATCAATTGAAAGTTTGCACAGAGTTTCATCGATGTCTGCATTCTGTACCGAATATCGGACTAGCCAGTTGTGCACCTCTTGTTCATGATATTCAATAATGTTATAAAAATTTTCTAAAGACAAGGCTTTCAAATTATCAACTTGTTTATCGAAAGCTTGCTTGGTTGACGCTAGAGAGTTGAGAATTAAGCTGGGGTCCTGGAAGTCGTTTGTGTTTCCTACTAAGTCTATTTGGTGAACTTTGTCAATAATGTTTCTTTCTTTGATATTGCTTGCTCACATGACTGGACAATGGCATATAGATTTTTCACTTTCTCTTTCCAGCATCCTTCTAGTTGAGTGAGCCATTTATTGGAAGGGAGATCATGTTGTGTTCTTCTGGTCTCTGCCATGTTGTTGACATGAAAGACAAAAGGGATGACCGTGTGCACATAGAAACTTTCTTCATTTTTTAAATCCGTCTGCAAAAGTAGGAGCAAGTTATGTTCCCTACTTGTAATGTCCCCAAGGCCGAGCCCTGTTGTAAATCATGTCTATGAAGTATAAAGCTTGTTTATGAACTATAATTCAAGTTTATAAGGCTGGTGATCCAAGTTATATAAGCTAGTGGGCTTATGTGTTATTAGGCCAGTGAGCCTAAGTGTTGAAGGCAAGGAGCCTGATTTTTGTACATGTAATTATGCACAGTATTAATACAAAACATCTTTGCATGTGGACCGACCACGATGAATGAGTGATGGGGGACTAAGCTTACACAAAACCTGGGTAAGGGATTGGGGGCTGGAAGGTTGGAAAGAGAGCTGAAGTGTGGAGCCTAGGGGATTAAGTCCTTGGAAATAATATTTTAATATTATCCCAAAATCCATGTGAAATCTATGTTTTTTCCTAAGTTCATGGGGAGGGATGCATGTAGCTTCATGGGCAACATGTGTCGACTGAGGCGCATGTGATTTAACGCAGGAAATGAGCCGTGTTGGGGGTTCGCTTTCGATTCCGTCGACTGTTGCGTAGGAGTGGGGTGGGCATTCCTCCAACCATCACCAGAATCTGAAGTTCGACTTTCCAATTCCTCCATCCTCCATCTGTACGCGTTTGGCCTTTGTGATTGAACCTCTGTACACCTTACGCATCTCTGAAACTAGAGAGGTGAGTTTGTTCCTTATTGTTGGTTGGGAGAACTAAATGTTCTGTAATTGCTGAGCCGTGCATCCTGTGTTGCTTGCCAAAAAGCTTAACGCATCCTGTAATCGCAGAGCCACGCTATGCTTTAGCACTGATCGTTTTTGTTTCGGGTGTCCATACCCATTTTCCCAATTGACTGTTTTGGCCACACAGTGTTGGACTGCGTGTGGCTTGGTGGCCAGTGTGAGGGAGGTGATTGTTGTTGAAGAGGCAAGTTACCCAGTTTGTGAGCGACTCTCTCCAGGTGAGAGAGTGCGCAGAGGAAGTGAGAACTCCTGGAAGGAGTCCTGTAGCTGCCACAGAGCTCAGAGACTTATGGTCCAGTCTGTTGCTGAAGCCAAGGGAAGGGAGGTTAGCAGCCAATGGATTTTCTTGGTGACAGTGAAGGTGTATACTCCTAGGGTGGGACAAACATGTGGGGAATGAGAGTCTATGGGAAGTGGGAATAAGCGGCTCCTGGGAGAGAATCCTTCTCCTGTGATTGTGTGTCTTCCTGTATTCCCTACCTAGCCTAGGAGTCCCTACCCGGTGGAGCTTAGTCCCAGCTCAAGGGTGACCTACTGCTAAGAGTAATGAGCAGTGCGGCCTAAGGCTGGGAGGTTCATGGGAGGTCTACAAGCAGTTGGTGAATTACATCCAGTCTAAAAGATAAGTATATACATGAGTATAATTTCAATTAAACATCCATATCTGTGATTCTAGCAATGTTTACATGTATTCCGCTGTATTTGTGAATTATTGTTAATGTCGTGGATTATGTATGCTAACAGTATTAATGTGCTTACGCTGTGTTTAACTGTTATTAAGTAATTGTATTTCATAAGAATGCATAATATGTTATAGTAGTTTTTTTCCGTGTAGTAATGTTGGCCCGACCATGGCATTGATGGTCGGGGACGTTACAGTATGGTATCAGAGCCTAGTTTCAACGCTGAGCCTGGCTGGGTCGAATAAGTGGTCTTTGGACCGAGGTTTTGAGAAGAAATTGTGTCTGGAGGACTAATTTCAGACCTCAGAATGTTTCTGAGTGTCAATGGGCTACTTGACCGTGTTACAAAGCTCAGGAGGTGTAGCGGTATTATAAAACTGCAGTCGGTATGGTATATGGCCATAGGGAGAGAGAGAACTCCACACCAGAGGTGTTGGAGCCATAGAATCTGTTCGGGAGGAAAGGAGAACCCTCACAACCGTCAAATCTAGAGAACGTACACAAAGTTTAAAACCCTTTGGAGTTGCACAAGAGTGTGGAAATCGCGATACGTGAAATCACGAATTCGTCAGGACTGTCCATTAGAAAGGATGCATGGAGAGCGATCAACCTTTCGCTGACTCATGACTTGAAATGGTCTAAGGGTGAGTTCGTGAGAATTCATGAAACACAAATTCATGATTGGATCACAACCGTCGATCTAAGAGAGATCTGGACCGTTAATTGTCCAGGAAGAAATCGACATTTCGGGAATAGGGAGGACGAAGGTGGAAAATATTTCGACCTCGTGACACACAAAATCTCGATACGCGAAATGCCGATGAGATCTGAGTCGTCAGATCATGGGGAATTAGGACCGTTGGATCAAGTAGATGAAAGTTCAGAAGGAGGGTACCAAGTCATTGGCCAGAAGTCCTTGAGAAGCAGAGTTAGATGGTTAGAATTCTCTGTGGAGAACTCATCAAATCGCGAGGACTGTAAGATAGCCAGAAGTTGCAAGGTGGTTAGTGGATGGAGAAACTCGCCACCCTAGGATCCAGAATAAATATGGGTCGTTGATCGTGGTTGGTTTGAACCGTTGGATCATTTCGTGAATTCAGGGCTCGTGAACTTGGAGCACAAGCTAAATTCTTGGTCACTCCAAGTCCCGAATCGCGAAAGAGATTAACAATGGTAGAATCGAATGGTGGAGCGCTTCCAGGAAGAAGTGCCAAAATCCCGTGAGCCGTCGGATCTAGCTAACTAGTGAGGAAGTTAGGGCTGAAGAGCTTTGACAGGTGTAATCTTAGGAGAGATCCAGACCGTCGAATCAGGGGAGACTCACATCCATTGATATCATACATGAATTCCTATATCGAAATTCGGGGATTGAAGTGACAAGAGATTTGGAGTCGCTACATCGTGAACTCCCAGTTCACGAAACTCCGAAAAGATCTGGACTGTTAGATCCAAATCATCAAGGATCATTGGATCTCGTACAAGAACTCGTGTATCGGAATTCAGGGATTGAAGTGACAAGAGATTTGGAGTCACTGCATCGTGAACTCCCAGTTCACGAAACTCCGAAAAGATTTGGACCGTTGGATCCAAATCATCGAGGATTGTTGGATCTCGTACAAGAACTCGTGTATCCGAGTTCGGGGAATGGAGTGACCAGTGGTTTGGGTCACTGCATTTCAAACTCCTGGTTATCGAAAATCTGAAACTCAAAGTTCCTAAGTCCCAAAATCTTCGAAGACAGAAGAACCGTAGCATATTTTAATCATTGGATGTTGGGTAAACGTGGACCGTTGATCCACCCGATTTACGAGAATTCGGTAAATCGAAATTCCGAGAGATAGATGTGCGTACCTTAAACTCTTCGAAGGTCGAAAGCCCGAGTAGAACCTAGTAGTCAAGCATTTGGTCACGACCTTTGGTTACGAGGGGAGGGGCTAAGAAAGAGGGAGCTATCACCCGAAAATTACAGAGCCGAGCAGAACTCGAAAAATTTGTGAAGTCGAGCGTTTTCTTAAATCATAATGGTTTTGAATGTGTGGAATTTGCTAGGAATGATGACCTGAAAAATCCCTGTTGTCTGCACATGTGTTTGCAGAAGCTTAGCAAGTGCCAGAACCGAATAGGGTTTTCGTTGAGAGCAGAGAATGGAAGAGGTGCGGATTGCCTCCAATTCAGAGAATGAAAGAGAAGGAAGGAATGTCAACTTGGGAGTCGAAGGATCAAACTCTAATGGGCAAGGAAAAGAGATGGATAAGGAAGGACATATGATGAAATCATTGAAAGATTGCAGAAATATGCCCAGGCTCACTGAGTTGATAACCGAACGCTCATTAAAGTTAGGGATAAGCAGGGTGAATTCAACTTAAGGATGTTGAAGAGTCTGGAAAGAATAGAAAAGAAATTGGAAAATGAGAGTGACTCAAGCAAGACAGAGAGTCACAGGACATCTGAGAGGGAAAGAAGATCAAGGAGTGTCAACAGACATCATCGTCGCTCCCCAAAGAATTACAGTAGGGAAGCACACAATAGTTTAAGCCCATCTCCTACCAGAAAGCACAAGAGATCTGGGATGGATTAATTGAAAGGGGAAATGAACAAGATCAAGCCTCCAATGTTCGATGGAGAACATAAGAAGGAGGAAGATGTCGAAACTTGGATGCTTGGTATGAGGAAATACTTTGAACTGCAGAATTATTCCTCTCATGCAGAGGGTAGGATTTCCATGTATCAATTGAAGGGAAAGGAATCCATGTGGTGGGATCAACTTGTGCATGTACAACACATCAGGGAAATGGATATCACATGGAAATAATTCAAGAGGTATTTCGAGAGGAAATACTTAACTAAAAGATATTATGACAGAAAGATGAAAGAGTTCTTTGAACTCAAGCTGGACAACCAAACCATTGATGAGTATGAACGAAAGTTTTTGGAATTACTGAAGAATGTTCCGTTCATCAAAGATGCGTCTATCAAGATTCAGAGGTACCTGAGTGGATTACCGCCTCCTATTGGGGATAAGATTCAATATGATGACCCAAAGACTATGGAAGAAATGATAAGAAGAGCAAAGTGCTTATTTGAACAACAAAGAGAAAAGCCTACCTTTCAGAAGGCTTGGGATGATGATAAAAAGTTCAAGAAAGAACAGAGGCAGAATGGAAATAAACCACCCTTTTTCAGAAACAGTCCTCAAGGACAGCCGTCTCTTAGAGAGCCCAGGAAGGTTGAAGTGAGTGGGAAAATGTCAAGGCTGCCACCTATGGAATGTTGAGGTTGTAAAGAAAACCATAGGTACAAGGATTGCCTCCACATAAATGATAAATTAAGAGTTCTCCACAATGTTCAGTAGGCTGAAACAGTGGAGAACATGGGCAGTAGAATTCCAAGGATCCACGTAGCCCTGGACAACAAGCAAGTTGAGTATCAGTCGCACATGATTGAAGTAGAAGGTATGATAAAAAAAACCAACCATTTACTATTTTAGTTGATTCAGGGGCTAGCCATAGTTATATAGACCCTAGAGTGGTAGAAAGTTTATATTTGATAAGAAGCAAATATGAAAAGTCTTGGTTAGTGAAGATAGCTACAGGAACCAAGAGGAAAGTCACGGAGTTAGTCAAGTCTTGTCCTATAGACATGAATGGACTGAGCACGAAGGACGATTTGAACATTCTGCCGTTAGGCTCTTATGACTGTCTAATTGGGATGGACTAGTTGGACCAGCACCATGCGATCTTAGACTGTCAGAACAAGGCATTCACTTTCTTAGATGAAGAAGGGAATCAGAGAGTCGTCCAAGGAATTCCTAGAGCTGTTATTGTTAGAGAAATCTCAGCAATGCAGCTGAAGAAGTGCTACAGAAAAGGTTGTCAATTATTTGCAGCTCATGTGGGGGAAACGCCTAAGGATAAGGTTTCAAGTATTGAGGATCATGAGGTACTTAAAGAGTTCGAAGATGTATTC
Source organism: Picea engelmannii (assembly GCA_009831015.1). Taxonomy (NCBI): domain Eukaryota; kingdom Viridiplantae; phylum Streptophyta; class Pinopsida; order Pinales; family Pinaceae; genus Picea; species Picea engelmannii. The sequence continues at coordinate 35,952 of ML793222.1, forward strand.
CAGGAAGTACCTGGACTACCTCCGAAAAGGGATATCGATTTCTCTGTGAACTTGATTCCTAGAGAAACTCTAGTGTTAAAGGCTTCATACAGGATGAGTCTGCCAGAACTAAAAGAGTTGCAGCTGCAGCTTGAAAAACTTCTGAAGAAGGGGTATATATGCCCAAGCGTGTCACCTTGGGGTGCCCCGGTCCTGTTCATAAAGAAGAAGGATGAAACACTTAGATTGTGCATCGATTTCAGGTAATTGAACAAAGTAATGATTAAGAACAAGTATCATCTGCCGAGGATTGATGATCTCTTCGATCAGCTGAAGGATGCAAAGATCTTTTCGAAAATAGATCTAATATCGGGATATCACCAAGTAAGAATAAAAGATGAAGACATCAACAAGAAATCCTTTAGAACAAGGTATGGTCATTACAAGTTCACAGTGGTTCCGTTTGGATTGTCAAATGCACCCGCTTCTTTTATGAGCTTGATGAATGGAGTATCCAGGGACTATCTAGACAAGTTTGTCATCGTCTTCCTGGATGACATTATGGTGTATTCCAGGACCGAAGAAGAACACAAACAAAATCTAAGGATGGTGTTGTAGGTGCTAAGAGAGCACCAACTGTATGCCAAGCTGAGAAAGTGCTCGTTTTATCAGGAGCGGATCCATTACTTGGGACATATTATCTCGAAGGATGGGATAGCGGTAGACCCTGAGAAGATTGAAGCCATTAGAGAATGGTCAACACCAAGGAACGTAATGGAAGTTAGATCCTTCATGGGATTGGCTAGTTATTACATAAGGTTCATCACAGGGTTTTCCAAGATAGCTCACCCTATCACTTCCTTGCAAAGAAAGGGGAAGCAGTTTCACTAGACAGAGGGATGTGAGGAAAGTTTCCAGCGATTGAAGCAACTGTTAACCAGTGCAATCCTGAGGATTGCAAATCCAAATGTAGATTTCATAGTATGCACTAATGCATGCAAAGAAGGACTAGGAGGGGTCCTCAGTTATGAGTCTAGGAAATTAAAAGAGCACGAGAAGAACTATGAAACCCATGACTTGGAGTTGGCAACCATAATTCATGCTCTAAAGAAATGGAGGAATTACCTCATGGGAAGGAGGTTTGAAATCAGAACAGACCATAATGGTTTGAAATATTTGTTTGATCAGCCAACCTTAAATGCTAAACAAAGTAGTTGGCTGGAATTTCTTTGTGAGTATGACTTTGAGATCAAGCATATCAAAGGAAAGGTGAATAAAGTGGTTGATGCACTCAGTAGGAGGGTGCATGAATTACATGCTACAACCATTAGCATGTATCAGACTGATATTAAAAGCAGAATTCCGGAGACTGCAAATGCAGATCTGCAGTACAAAGAATTGGTAGCCAAGCTACAGTAGGGTAAGATGCCACAGAAGATAGAAATTTATAAATTGGAAATAGATGGAATACTGTTGTACAAGAACATAATTTTTTTACCCAATGTCCAGTGCTTGAAACAGATGATTTTGCAGGAGATGCATAATGTGCCTTATGCAGGGCACCCTGGTTATCAGAAAACAGTAGCAACGGTCAAGAGCCATTACTTTTGGCCGGGTATGAAGAGAGAGATCATTGAATACATCGCTAGATGTATGGAGTGCTAGAAAGTTAAAGCTGAGCATAGGCACCCAACAGGGTTCCTGCAACCTTTACCCATTCCTGAGTGGAAGTGGGAAGTAGTAACGATGGATTTTATTATGGGATTGTCCCGAATAGGAAAGATGCATGATTCGATCATGGTAGTGGTGGAAAAGCTTACAAAACTTGCCCATTTTATTCCACTGAAAACTACTCGCAAGGCAACATATGTTGTTGATATTTTCATAAAGGAAGTGGCACGATTGCACGAAATTCCTAAAACGATTGTGTCCGACAGAGACCCGAAATTCATCTTGAATTTCTGGAAAGGATTGTTCAAAGGATTCAGAATGAATTTGAACTTTAGTACAACTTATCATCCTGAGTCTGATGGACAAACAAAGAGGGTGAATAGAGTAATAGAAGACATACTGAGAATGCATGTGATGGAAAAACCATCAAGATGGGAAGACTACCTACACTTGCTAGAATTCTCCTACAATAATGGGTATCATGCATTGTTGAAGATGAGCCCATTTGAAGCACTTTATGGAAGAAAGTGCAATACTCCAGTGAGCTAGGATAATCCAGCTGATAGAACAATAGTTGGGCCAGAGTTGCTCAAGGAGATGGAGGACCAAATGATAAAAATTAAGCAGAATTTGAAAGCTGCCTAGGACAGGCAGAAAATTTATGCTGATAAGAATAGAACCCGCAGAGAGTTCAAAGTGGGTGATCATGTCTTCTTGAAAGTGAAAGCTAACAGGAGTTCCTTGAATTTGGGAAGTTGCGCCAAGTTGGCAGCCAGATTTTGTGGGCCATTTGAAATCCTGGAAAGGATAGGGCCAGTTGCATATATGCTTGCATTACCTGCATCCATGACTGTACATAATGTGTTTCATGTTTCATTTCTTAAAATGTATATGCCTGATGCTAATCATGTAATTGATTGGAATGTGATCCAGGTGGAGCAAGAAGTTGTCCTGCAAGTGCATCTTGTGTGCATATTGGATAGGAAAAACAAACAACTCCAGAATTGAGCCATAGGGCTTGTAAAGGTCCAGTGGACCTGGTACAGTCCTGAGGAAGCGACATGGGAGCATGAAGATGTTATGCGGGCAGAGTACCCGCATCGTTTTGAAAATTTTGAAAAACTTGAAGATGCAGTGTAAAGTTGCACTGAGGACAGTGCAAAAATAAGGGGAGAGGATTGTAATGTCCCCAAGGCCGAGCCCTGTCGTAAATCATGTCTATGAAGTATAAATATTGTTTATGAACTGTAATTCAAGTTTATAAGGCTGGTGAGCCAAGTTATATAAGTTAGTGGGCTTATGTGTTATTAGCCCAGGGAGCCTAAGTGTTGAAGGCCAGGAGATTGATTTTTGTACATGTAATTATGAACAGTATTAATACAAAACATCTCTGCATGTGGACAGAACACGATGAATGAGTGATGGGGGACTAAGATTCCACAAAACCTGGGTAAGGGATTGGGGGATGGAAGGTTGGAAAGAGAGGCGAAGTGTGGAGCCTAGGGGCTTAAGTCCTTGGGAATAATATTTTAATATTATCCCAAAAGACATGTGAAATCTATGTTTTGTCCTAAGTTCCTGGGGAGGGATGCATGCAGCTTCATGGGAAACATGTGTCGACCCAGGCACATGCAATTTAACCCAGGAAATGAACTGTGTTGGGGGTTCTCTTTCGATTCCGTCGACTACTGCGTAGGAGTGGGGTGGGCATTCCTCTAACCATCACTGGAATTCGGGGTTTGACCTTCCAATTCCTCCATCCTCCATTTGTATGCATTTGGCCTCTGTGATTGAACCTATGTACACCTTACGCATCTCTGAAACCAAAGAGGTGATTCTATTACTTATTGTTGGTTGGGAGAACTGAATGTTCCGTAATTGTTGAGCCATGCATCCTGTGTTGCTTTCCAGAAATCTTAACGCATCCTGTAATCGCAGAGCCACGCTATGATTTAGCGTTGATCGTTTCTGTTTTGGGTGTCCATACCCATTTTCCCAATTGACTGTTGTGGCCACATAGTGCTAGACTGCGTGTGGCTTACTGGCCAGTGTGGGGGAGGTGATTGTTGTTGAAGAGGCAGGTTACCCATTTTGTGAGCAACTCTCTGGAGGTGAGAGAGTGCACAGAGGATGTGAAAAATCCTGGAAGGAGTCCTGTAGCTGCCACAGAGTTTGGAGACTTTTGGTTTGGTCTGTTGTTGAAGCCAAGGGAAGGGAGGTTAGTAGCTGATGGACTGTCTTGGTGACAGTGAAGGTGTATACTCCTGGGGTGGGATAGACATGTGGGGAATGAGAGTATGTGGGCAGTGGGCATAAGTGGCTCCTGGGAGAGAATCCTTCTCCTGTGACTGTGTGTCTTCCTGTATTCCCTGCCTAGCCTAGGAGTCCCTACCCAGTGGAGATTAGTCCCAGCTCGGGGGTGACCTACTGCTGAGAGTGATGAGAAGCGTAGTCTAAGACTGGGAGGTTCATGGGAGGTCTACACGCAGTTGGTGAATTACATCCAGTCTAAAATATAAGTATATACATGCATATAATTTCAATTAAATATGCATATATGTGATTCTAACAATGTCTACATGTATTCTGTTGTATTCGTGAATTATTGTTAATGCCATGGACTATGTATGCTAACGGTATTAATGTTCTTACGCTGTGTTTAATTGTTATTAAGTAATTGTATATCATAAGAATGCATAATATGTTATAGTAGTGTTTTTCCACGTAGTAATGTTGGCCCAACCATGGCGTTGATGGTCGGAGACATTACACTGCTACCCAGGGAATCCATATTCCGTGATGTTTCCTAGGCCTTCGTAATCAGTTCCATTCTTTTGTTGATATTTTTCTCGACATATCCTCTACAGGATGCGAGGAAGCTAGAGGACCCTTTTATATTTGTTGCAGGAGTGCACATAATAGTAGGCATTGCTATTCACAAAGAACTTTGAAGCAATGGCATAGGAAACAAAGCTTCCTCTAATTCCTTAATGTGGTTCTTTAGTCTGGCATTTTCGGCTTCAATGAGTCCAAAGGAACCATGAAGAGCATCTTCGGTTTCCATGTGAAGTTGAGATATTTTGGACGCCTGCATATTGGCAAGGTGAAGTTCTGAACGATGTATTCTTTGGTTATTATTTACATCTTTTTTTTTCAATGATTAATCTTTTTGATTCGGATTCAAAACAACATTCTGGAATACGAAGGATTCATCTTCGTAAAAAATTAGGGTATCAACCATGTCCATTGAGCAGGTAGGCTGAATTCCATTTGCGGGCCAATCAAGGTTGCAGAATATCCTTTCCAGATCAGCGTCAATATCCATGTTTTCACTATAAGTTTCGGGATGCTCCGCTTCCCCTACAATTATTTTTCCCTTCTTCTTCATGGGAAGGTCGTGAGGAAGATGTTCACTATATTTCTACAAAACTGTTGTAGAGCTGGTGCCAGTACTTTGTCAAAACGTTGATTTTTTCTAGATGTTGCTTGAAATGAAGAACTGGAGGGGGCAATATAATCCCTCGGAAACATTTCTTCCATGCGTGCGAATGGAAAATATCCTCATTAATGACAATATATATGCGTGTTGTATGATGACTCGTTAGAAGTAAAGCTTAATTATTGCATACTTAGAAGTGTAAAGGTGGCAGTTATGACGAAGAACATTTAAGGAGTGAAGGTTTTGTGAATGAACCAAGGTGGTGGCGTGCGAATGACATTCCATGATATTTCAAATTAAGACTTGGAAGAGATTGGAGGTTTTCAAAAGGAATCAAGCTGGTGGTGTGCGAATGACATTCCATGGCGTTTGAAATTAAGACTGTGAAGGGATAAGAAAAGCCTTTGCATAAATTGCATTGATGGCAGAACTTCTCGAGCCTTGCGTGCATCAATGACATCTTAGACAGTGCATGTACGATGCCCTGTTAACATTAAAGATTTAGAAAGAAGACATACATACATACATACATACATACATACATACATACATACATACATACATACATACATACATACATACATACATATATATATATATATATATATATATATACATATATATATATATATATATATATATATATATA
>ML793222.1:49302-64736 GCA_009831015.1 Picea engelmannii
AATATATATATATATATATATATATATATATATATATATATATATATATATATATATATATATATATGGCCATAGACTACTTTTTCTTTTGTACTTTAGTTAATGATTGAATGGAAAAGTACATTGAGTTTCTTCATTCCCATTAGGACTATTACACAAGGTTCTTTATGGATGAATTTTTTAGTAAATAGATACAACTTATCCTAAAAACAAAACAAATATTTATTTTAACTATGTATCTATTATATATCAAGAGGAATCAAATCCCTCGAGATGCAAACCTTTTCTCAAGTTTTTTCAATCTATTTTTTTTTTCAGCTAAAGAAACTTATCCCTCTTCGCGATGATCAATCAAGAGTTAAGATGAATCTAAGTTAGTTCTTTATATATATACCCTGTTTAAGACTCAATATGACCCCATCCCTCATACTGAGTTGAAAATGTCACGTGTCATGTAATGACCCCATCCAATTAACAAATATAAAAACAAAAACGATTCAAGGAAATTATCAAGTCACATAAACATTTTTGTCCAACAAGGGAAAACTTTAATAAAATTACTTAACTTACAAGAGAAACATTGAGGTACTTACGTGTGATGAAGAAACCAACATACATGTAAGTTTGGTGACTTTGAGAGTGTAGTGCTACCTTTATATTTTATATGGAAAACATGATAACAAAATGGGGGATAACTCCCCACCCAACCATACCTTGCTACTTTAATTCTAAGCAACAAGTCACCCACGAGCCCTCAATCACAAATATGCCAATGATTCTTTAGCCTTGTCATCTCTATAGCTCAACCAAAAGAGAGATATCCTTTTATCCTTCTTTCTCCTCCTTATATAGAATCCAAGAACTCGATCTCTAGGATCCACTTGAATTCTTTATTATATTTTTAAGGCTTTTCCATAGATTGTTGTTACTTATTTTACCATTTTCTTTTATTACCCAATTATTTATTTTTAAGTACTTATTATACTTCCTTATTATTTATTTATTCATTTAATAATAATAAGATGTGGATGATCCGCTTATGATAATAATAATAATAATTTATTAATGTACTTAATAATAATATGAGGATGATTTGTCCCTGAGGTGTAGGACAGTCGGTGACAAAGTGTGGTGTGAAAGCACTCTGTGATGTTAAGTCATCGGTTTGAAACATGCGGGGACAAAAAATCCAGCCATGTTAAGGGTTGGTGTGGCTCAAGCCAGGTGCGATCGCCAGGTGATTTTGACGACTTAGATGCCCCTGAGTCGTGGTTTCATTAGCCACAGGCTAGTCCCGCAGGTCACAGACAAACTAGCAAACAAAAAAAAAAAATATGGGGATGATCCCTCTAGGATAATGATTGCACTTCCTTATTATTATTATTATTATTTATTTAATTGAACAATAATAATAATAATAATATGGGGCATGAAATAGTCCCCCATTTCAAGGAGTTTCATCCTGAAGTTAACTTCGATTATGTTACTTATAGGTTTTTAATTAACTCACCATATCCTCCATAACACCCTCTATTATCTCATGTATCTTCCACAACACCCTTTGCTCAACTAGTATAAGTCCACATCACAACACTGGGGAAGCACGAGTACTCTCTAGTAGTCATTCCTGACTTTCTGAACCAGGCTTAAAGCCAATCGGTCTATCAAAATACCCAATGATCGATACCTCATCTACCTAAATAGACATCTGGATCAATACTCACGTACACCATGCATCTTTAAAGGTTGACCTGGAATCCCTCCAAAACTACCAGGTACAACCCTAGGCATTGAATTCCAATCCCACATCACAAATCCAATAAAAGACACAAGATTTACTAGCATAAGTAGTTGATTGAGTTGTCCCCAACCCATAACGTGTTACTTGTAATATTCTCCTTCGTGGTTATGGGCTCCCACAAGATAAACAAATAAACCGAATCTCATTGCCACTGGTGGAATTCCTGATAATCACCACCTCACAACATGCAACCAATACATTAGTCATAATGTCAACATCTCAAAGAAAGAATATGCATGCTAACTCTCACTTGTCATCATGAGAATAAAACATCATTGTCATCACCACATGCTCCTGCATGTCATCATAAAACATCATATCATAAAATAATTACATGCAATTACATCATGTCATCACATCATGATATACTATGATAAAAAATATAACCTCAACATATCTTTATCAAAGATATAACATTGCATCAACATAATAGATGGACCCACATGTTATCATAACATCATGAAAATGATAATCACTTCAAAACATTTCACATGAAGGGTAAATAAATATAAAGAGTGTTCTTATCATGATTCAACAAAAGAATCAAATTTAATAATCTACATGAATACATAGTGAATACTAGCTTTTATCTCGAAGGCACAAATTATCGTCAAAACATCCATCTAGCCCATGGATCTACTAATTTAAGTTTATTAGCATGGGTTAGATCATTAATACTATGAGTGATATGTTCTCATTAAGATACCGATTATTTTTCGACAATCATTTCCTCTTCTTTCAACAAGAAGGTTAACAATTTATGGGATATGTACTCTAATGCCCCTCTTGGATGAACTTTCCATTCTTATTTAGAACCAACTTCTGGGTCATTTTTTCTTTGTTTTGTTGAATGTAGGATGATATATGCTTTGGATAAGGAGGAGTCTTATATAAAGCTTTTGAAATATTAATGATTGTCTCTTCTATATTTTTATATAATTTTAACGATATACATGGATTTTGTGATGAATAATAAGTTTTGGGTAAAATGATGTGCTATGATTGATTGTGGATGGTTTACTTTGTAGATTGTGACTTAATGTTTTTTTTTCCTTGTACATTTGATTTTGGACAATTGTAACCATGTAAATTAAATTACTAATGTTGTGACCCAATAAACCAACCCTTGCAGGGGAGCAAAGTACTTATGAAAAATGACCCGTGGACGTGAATGTATGATTAAAATAACACATTAATTACTTGTAAGTGAGTGGTTGTGTATGTTTAGGCTACAAGGTCAGACCTTGCCAACTAACCAACATATGATTGCGGACTCACTACCATGTCTTAACAAATACATGGAGTCTTTAATGAAAAAATATAAGAAAGGTATTTATGTCATAGAGACAAGGATGCAATGTCTATATTGCATATAAGGAAGGTAATTATGTTGCAGAGACAAGGATGCAGAGTCCATATTTCATATAAGGAAGATATTTATTCGTGGAGACAAGGACACATAGTCCATATTTTCTGGTTATGACTAAGAGTAGGTGGGTAAGGGTGCAAAATTATTACTCCTCAAAAGATTCTAGATTTACAAACTCACAAGAATTACACTTTGGGCCTTTCGGGGGGGATTAGAAAAAATGTATTTACCCATTTAGGACGAGTATTGGGTATAAATTATAATATACATTCAAACTTATATAATTAATTATGAGGGCATAAAATTTATTAATAAATTGAAGTATGTATATATATTTTAAAATATATATGATTCGAGATAAATTGAATTTATGAGAGGAGACCATGTGGTTATGAAATTAATAAAATTAAATAAATTAAGGGGTTTTGCATGGGGGGTCAAGTGTAATTTGAGAGGAAATTTATAAATACAAAGGGATAATGGAGATGAGGGGAGAACACACAGGAGGAGGGAGAAACCCTAGTGAATTTTTTCACGAAGAAAGACTTCATTGAAATCGAAAGTGATCATGTGGATTGAGGTATTTTTTATTTTCTATGAGACAGGGGTAGTGAGTCCACAAAGATCAGGGGGTCTCAGAGGAATAATGATGCAGGAAAATCACCTTCAAAGTCAAAGATGCAAGCGTGGAGGCAAATAAATGACATCTCAACGTGACAAAGTTTCAAATAAAAAATTAACTCAGGAGTAAATTGAGTTGTTGAGATATTTTGGAAACAACATTTTTAAATATGCCATGTTTTTAAAGTCGTATAGGACTGTAAGGGGTTGCAGATATAGAGTGTTGAATCTTATCTGGAAATAAATGATAGTTATTGTAATAGGACAAAGTAGGTAACCACTAAGAGTTTGATAGGATATGTTACAGACAGGATGATGAGAGCTCGTGGAGCCAGTCCTTAGATAGGTTTTTGTGTTATTGTAAAATTATTAGGAGATAGAGATAGAGATCAGTAGAGAAGAATAGAGTAGGAAAAAGACGCAGTGGAGAGCTGCAACATTATGTAATTTGTTTCATGAATGAATAGAACAAACAAAATTTTCCCAAATCTTGGACTGTGTTCATTTTAATGTGTGATTGAATGAAGGTTACATTCTGTGTATGTGATTTATTTCATTTCATTCATGTATGATTGTTCGAGAAGTTGATCGCATGAGTTTGTGAAGAAACTGGATAAGTTTAAATTTTTTCTCTTCTGAAACTCGTATGTAAGGTGTGCATCTTGAACACAAGGAGTGCGTCGATTGAGTCTCGGATTGTATCAGAGGAGTTTAGAGAGAACAAAGGAAACTTAGACCAGGTGCAAGGAGTGCACAATGTCAAGAAGGGACCAAGCGTCAAAGAAACATAATAGAGGAACACCAGGTGGGCAAGAATAATTTCTTTTCAAGAAATCCTTCGATCTAAGTTATCGAAATCCCGAGAACGTAAGGAGTGTGTGGGAATTCAGAATACTTTAAGCATCAAGCTCATAAGGGATATCACTTTTCATAAGTGTTGACAAGATCCAAGAGTCGAACTCATAGGAGTAGCAAAGGTCAATACCTTTGAAGACTAAGAAATCTTCTAAGTCAGAAGAAATCATAAGTTCAGGAAGGATAAAGGTCTGGAATAACTCAAAGGAGGAGCGAGGGTTGAAGTCACCGCATGGAAATCAGGCTATGAAGGGTTGATGCCAAGTTATTTGTCTAGGAACCATTGAGAACTTGGATGTACAGTAGAAATCCCTGGAGGGAGAAGTGTCGATAGCCATGTGTCGTTGGATCTAGTAAAAACTGCGAGGAGGATAAGGGTCGAGAGTCACTGAACACTCGAAATCGCAGGAGAGAAAGTGAGTCATAGATATAAGGGAAGATCAAACTGTTGATTCCTTTTATGGGAAGGAGATTTATGGAATCAGGAGCTAGGAGAACAAAGGAAGCTGCTCTGAGAAATCCTGCAATGCGAACTTCCAATTCGCGAGAAAATATCTAGACCGTTAGATCAGGGGGAGTTATGAGTTGTTGATTTTTCACTCGTGAATATCGGGAAGCCAGGAGTCGAAAGGAAGGAGAGAGTCATATTCCAAAGTCTCGAAGCGTGAAGTCCCGATTCGTGAGAATATATTTGGATTGTCAGATTACGGGAGTCGTGGATCGTTGATTTGACCCTAGTGGGATTAAGAGGTTTAGACTTCAGGAGAAAGGAGGTGAGTTCTTTTCCAATTTTGTGAATCACAAAGTCCTGACACGCTCGGAAGATTGGACCCCAAGTCATATCTTGATGTCACATTGGGGGGTCCACAAGAACGAAGCTAGTGCTCTCTAGGCGCTAGTTCGGAGTTTGGGAGTCGGGAGAATCAAGGTTGGATCACATCCAAATACCCGAAACGCGAAGTCATGAAGCGCCTTTTGGTTAGGCGTGTGGTCACCATCGGTGGTCACGTGGGGGAATCTTACGGCCAGTGCCAGTTTGCGTGGGTGAAGTTTCACAAAGGACTTGTGGATTTGTTTCTTGGAGGTTCCAACAGGGACTCGAAGAGCTGCGTTATCTTGAGATTTGAGAAGATCCAGTGACCGAGAGGTTGAAAGACCCTGATGAGGTAGAGGGGATGCATCAAGTGGTACCAGAGCTGATATTGAGTTTGTTTGCAGACAACGGACAAAGGGATAAAGAAGGTAAGTTGGTATCAATTGTGGTATCAAAATTTATTTTTTGTTCATAGGCACCAGAAGGTGATGCAGTGGAATCATGCCACCCATAAGGCATAGAGAGAATGCATAAATGGAAGAAGAAATGAGGCAAATCTGAATGAGACTGGATGCCATGGAAACATCACAGAGAAGAGAACCAGACGCTGGAGATATCATTGAATCTGAGAGCTAAGAGATAGAGGTCAAAGAAAATGTAGCAGAGGATGCTGAACAAGATCGCTTATTGAAAGTTGTTTCAAGAATAGGAGCCAGAGCAAGAATAGAGGTACCAATGTATGAAGGCAATTTGGAAGTTGAAGAATTGTTGTATTGGGTGTGTGCTATGGACAAGTACTTCAATTACAAATATATCGAAGAAGACAATATGGTGAAGCATGTAGTGACAAGAATGAAAGGTCACACATCACTATGGTGGGATGAACTGCAAGCTGAACGCATGAGAAAAGGTAAGAAAAAAATTAAGAATTGGGATAGGATGGTAGCCAAGATGAAGGCCAAATTTATCCTGAAGGACTATCAAATCAATCTGTTCAGAAGATTGCAGAACCTGAGAAAAAATATCTTATCAGTGAAGGAGTACACTAAGGAATTTTATAGACTGAACATCAGGGCTAGAGAGAAAGATAATGAAGATGAAAAAACAACCAGGTATATCAATGGGATGAGATATGAAATACAAGAGGAGATCAACATGATGTATGTTAGTAAAGTCGAGGATGCTTATCAAGCAGCCTTGAAAGCTGAAGAAAAATTGGCCAGGAAACAAAGCCAATGAAGCAGGGGAGGAAATTCAAGAAGAGGTAAGGGAACAAGTAGAGAGAAGTTCCAAAAGTCGAAGCATGAAGCTAGAAAACAACATAGCCACCCAGAGAAAAGTGGAAGTTCTAAAGAAGGAAAACATGGAGGAAGAAGCTCTTTTTCTAGAGGAAGATGAAGAGCTAGAGGAGGTGAAGTTAGATGTTATACCTGTGGAAAATCAATGCACAAGTATTGGGAATGTCCCAAAAGAAATAAAGAAGGAGGAGGTGAAGCACACATTGCGGAAGCAAAAAAACATGTGGAAGCAGAAGTAGCAGAAGGAGGAAAGAACCTCATGATAAAGAAAGTTCTTCTTAAACCAGAGAAGGAGGTAGAGGAACTAGTTCAACGAACAAGTCTGTTCAGAACTACCTGCAAGATGAAAGATAGAGTTTGCAAGGTGATCATAGACAATGGGAGCATTGACAATCTAGTATCCACAGAGATGGTGTAGAAACTGGAGATAAAGACAAATGTACATCCAAACCCATACAAGGTATCATGGTTGCAGAAAGGACATCAAGTAATGGTAAGTCAACAATACCAAGTTGAATTTAAAATAGGAGGTTATAGGGATGAAATATTATGTGATGTAATTCCTATGGATGCCTGTCATATTTTATTGGGGAGACCATGGCAGTTTGACAGAAAAGTTATTCATGATGGAAGAAAAAATACTTATACCATAGAAAAGAATGGTAGGACACATATGTTGTTACCAATAGAAGACAAAGAGAAAAAGAGGGAAGGTAGTTTGAGTATACTTCTCATCAGTGGGAAGTAACTCTTAAATGAAGTAAAGAAGGAGAAATAAATATAGTTTTTTGTAGTGAGGAAGCCTAGAGTTATCCTTACAAATAATGTTTTGGGAGATTTTCCTGAAGAAATCCAGGAACTGTTAGAAAAATTTGTTGACACAGTAGTGGATGAGTTACCTCACTCATTTCCACCCATTAGGAGTATAAGCCATCATATTGACCTTATTCCAGGAGCTAGTTTACCAAACAAAGCAGCTTATAGGTTGACACCTAGAGAGAATGAGGAAGTCAAAAATCAAGTCGAGGAGTTGTTGGATAAAGGTTTAGTCAGGGAAAGCCTAAGCCCGTGCGCAATACCGACCGTGTTAAGTCCAAATAAGGATGGATGATGGAGAATGTGTACAGATTCCAGAGCCATCAACAAGATAACCATTAGGTATAGATTCCCTTTACCAAGGATGGATGATTTGATGGATTGTTTGAGTGGAGCAAGCTATTTTTCCAAGATAGAATTGAAGAGTGGATATCATTAAATAAGAATGAGAGATGGGGATGAATGGAAAACAACATTCAAGACAAATAAAGGATTGTTTGAATGGTTGGTCATGCCATTTGGGTTGACAAATGCACAAAGCACATTTATGAGATTGATGAATGAAGTATTGAAAGACTTCATTGGAAAATTTGTCATATTATATCTGGATGACATACTAATCTTTAGTAAGATAGAGGGAGAACACTTAATACATCTTCCATCAGTGATGGAAAAATTGCAGTAAGAAAAATTGTTGATAAATCTGAAGAAAAACTCTTTTATGAAGAAGGAACTCATATATTTGGGTTTTGTGATCTCTTCAAATGAATTGAATATGGATCCAGAAAAGGTGAGAGAAATCAAAGAATGGTCATCACCAAGCAACATATTTGAGGTAAGAAGTTTTCATGGGTTAGCAATTTTTTATAGAAAGTTTATCATAAATTTCAGTGGTATATGTGCACCCATGCTGGACACTGTGAAAAAGAAACACAAGTCTTTCAGTTGGACATAAGAAGCTGAAAAAAGTTTCAAAGTGTTGAAGGAGGAGATCACAGAACAACCAATTCTGTTCTTACCGGATTTTGGAAAAACATTTCAAGTGAGATGTGATGCAAGTGGATTAGCTATTGGAGCAATCTTGAGACAGGATAATAGGCCAATTGATTATTTCAGTGAGAAGTTGAATGACACCAAGAAGAAGTATTCCACATATGACAAATAATTTTATGCAATGATTCAAGCTTTGAAGAAGTGGAGGCACTATTTAATTCCTAAATAATTTGTCTTGTATAGTGATAATCAAGCTTTGCAATTTATTACTAGGCAAGAAAAGTTGAACCAGAGACATGAAAAGTGGGTAGAATTTTAATTTTGTTATTAAACATATTGCTGGAACTACTAACAAAGTTGCAGATGCTTTGAGCATGAGGAGTTTGATTGTACAAGAATTCCAAGTGGAGACCTTAGGGTTTGAACACCTCAAGGAGATGTATCGAGAAGATCCAAATTTTAAGGAAGCTTATGAGGCATGCAAGAATCCTTTGTTGGGAGACAGAAGCCCATGGACTGAATATTTGATCCAGGATGGATTACTGTTCAAAGGAAACCAATCATGCATACTGAAATGATCAATGAGAGATAATTTTCTGAAGGACAAACATAGTGAAGGTTTAGATGGACATTTTGTTCATGACAAGACATTTTCACATCTGAGTAATTTGTATTATTGGCAAAGCATGAGGGTAGAAGTGAAAATGTTTGTGAAAAAATGTAGAATTGGTCAGTATTCAAAAGGAAAACAAAAGAACACTAGTTTGTATCAGCCATTACCAATTCCAGAAAGGTCGTGGGATGCAATCAATATGGATTTGGTTTGGGATCTCCTAGAAATTAGAAAGGGAGTGATTCCATATTTTTTGTGGTGGATAGATTTTCAAAGATGGCACATTTCATACCATGCCAAAAAACAAACGATGCTACACACATAGCCAATTTCCTTTTCAGCTAAGTAGTGATACTACATGGATTTCCTAGGAGCATAGTCTCAGACAGGGACACCAATTTTGTAGGACACTTTTGGAGAACTCCGTGGAAGAGGCTGGGGACAAAATTGTCCTTTATTTCAGCATATCACCCTCAGACAGATGGACAGACTGAAGTAGTAAACATGAGTCTAGAATTTTTTTGAGACGTTTAGTCACTGAGCAAGGTCGTCAATGGGATCAGATTCTGGCACAAGCAGAATTTGCATTTAACAATTCAGTGAACCAGAGCACAAGGAAAAATCCATTTGAAATTGTGTATGATATACAGCCAAGAGGGATTACAGAATTGAGGGATCTTAACCAAGAAGAGTTAAGAAGTGCTAAAGCAGAGAATTTTGCAACATAAATGCAGAAACTCCATGACAGAGTCAAAGAACAGCTACAGAACAACAACCTGAAATATAAGAGCAGAATTGATCAAAAGAGGAGAGAAGTTCAAATCGAAGTTGGAGATGAAGTTTTATCTCATTTGAGAAAAGAGAGGTTTCTAAGGGGAACGTATAACAAGTTGAAGATGAAGAAGATAGGACCATGTAGGATTCTCAGAAAATTTGTAGCCAATGCTTATGAAATTGAATTTCTAGACAATGTTGGGATATCACCAATATTCAATGTTGTAGACCTGTATCCTTATAGGAGAGACGAGGCAAGAGAATCAATCAAAAAGAAGTTTAGTGGGAAGAAAAAATTTCCACAACAGAAAAACCTCAGATGGAGAAAATCATTGAACCAAGAGATGGAAAGAAGACCATGAGGAAGACATATCCTGAATATTTAGTGAAGTGGAAATATCATCCAATGGAAGATGCAAGTTGGGTCACATAACCTGATATTTTGAAGCATGAAAAAATAGTGCAGGAGCTCATGGACACGAGTCCATGAAAATTTTAACCAGAGGAGTATGATGTAGGAACATCGCCTTCAAAGTGAAAGACGCAAGCGTGGAGGCAAAGAAACAACATCTCAACATGACAACGTTTCAAATAAAAACTCCGCTCATGAGTAAATCAAGTTGTTGAGATATTTTGGAAACAACATTTTTAAATATGTCGTGTTTGTAAAGTCGTATAGGACTGTAAGTGGTTGCAGATATAGAGTGTTGACTCTTATCTGGAAATAACTGGTAGTTATTGTAATGGGACAAAGTAGGTAACCGCTAAGAGTTTGATAGGATAGGTTACAGACATCACAACGAGAACTTGTGGAGCTAGTCCTTAGATAGTTTGTTGTGGTATTGTAAAATTATCAGGAGATAGAGATAGATATCAGTAGAGCATACTAGAGTAGGAAGAAGACGCAGTGGAGAACTGCAACATTATGTAATTTGTTTCATGAATGAATAGAACACACAAAATTGTCCCAAATCTTGGACTGTGTTCATTTTAATGTGTGATTGAATGAATGTTACATTTTGTGTATGTGATTTATTTCATTTCGTTGATATATGATTGTTCAATAAGTTGATCACATGAGTTTGTGATGAAACTGGATAAGTTTCAGTTGTTTCTCTTCTGAAACTCGTATGCAAGGTGTGCATATCGAACACAAGGGGTGTGTCGATTGAGTCTTAGATTGACAAAGAGGAATTAGGAGAGAATAAAGGAAACTTATACCAGGTGCAAGGAGTGCACAACGTCAAGGAGAAACCAAGCATCGAAGATCTAGAACATAGGAACACCAGGTGAGTGAGAATAATTTCTTTTCAAGAAATCCTTCGATCTGAGTTATCAAAATCCCGAGAACACAAGGAGTGTGTGGGAAGTAGGAAACCTTTAAGGATCAAGCTCAGAAGGGATAACACTTTTCATAAGTGTTGACTGTTAGATCAGGGGGAGTTGTGAGCCGTTGATTTGGAACTCGTGAATACCAAGAAGCCGGGAGTCGAAAGGAAGGAGAGAGTCATCTTCCAAAGTCTCGAAGAGCGAAGTCCTAATTCACAAGAAGAGATCTAGACCGTCGGATCACGAGAGTCGTGGACCATTGATCTGACTTGAGCGAGGTTCAGAGGTTCAGACTTCGAGAGAAAGGAGGTGGTTTCTTTTCCAACTTTGCGAGTTGCGAAGTCTCGAAGCGCTCAGAAGATTGGACCCCAAGTCATAAATTGAGGTCACATTGGGGGTCCGCAAGAACAAATCCAGTGCTCGCTAGGTGCTAGTTCAGAGTTCGGGAGTCAGGAGAATCAAGGTTGGATCACATCCAAATACCCAACACGTGAAGTCGTGAAGTGCCTTTTGGTTAGGCATGTGGTCACCGCTGGTGGTCACGTGGGGGAATCTTGCACCCAGTGCCAGTTCGCGAGGGTTAAATTTCACAAAGGACTTGTGGATTTGTTTCTTGGAGGTTCCAGCAGGGACCCGAAGAGCTGCTTCAACTCAAGATTTGAGAAGATCCAGTGACCGAGAGGTCAATAGACCTTGCTGAGGTAGGGGGGCTGCATCAGGTGGTATCAGAGCTGAAGAGAACTTCTATTACATCCATTTCTTCTCCACCGCTTTCATATGAAGAATTATCATCCTCCTTGGAATAGAGGCTCTCTTTCTTCTGGAAGCTTTTATTTTCTTTAAAAGGAAATTTCTTAGCATAGTGTCCTATTATACCAAAATTGAAACATTTAAAAGGTAACTAGCCTTTTCATTTTCTGGTTCCCCTCTTGAGATTTCTTACAAAATGTCCTTCTTCTTCATTTGAAGCATCTCCTGATATTTATTCTACCTCATGTTCCTTATTCCATGTTTTCTTCATCGCTTTAAAGGCTTCTTCTCTATTTGATTGTTCATTTTATGTACCTTTTTCTCATTTCATATGTTGTGAGGGACCCATGTAATTCATCCATTGTCATTTTGGTCAAATCCCTATTTTGTTCAATGGTCGAGACCTTGGAATCATATCTCAGAGGAAGTGATCTCAACACCTTTTGTACAACCAAGGATTCATTGAGTTCTTCTCCTAGTCCTCTGATGGAGTTGACAACTTCATATACTCTGAGTAAGTAGGTTCCAATATCTTCCTTTTCATCCATTTTCATATTTTCAAACTATTCTCTGTGTCGTTGAAGCTTGACCTGCTTAAATTTTGGATCACCTTCATAAATGATTTTAAATTTATCCCAAACCTCTCTAGATTTGCTACAATCCATCACTTTGTTGGAAACAATTGGTGTCAATCCACTCAAGATAACACGCCTTTACTTTGAATTATAAATCTTTAATTTGTTCTCATAAGGATAGGTTGGAGTGGTTTTTGGAACTTTATAGCCATTGACAACTGAGAGAGCCAGATATCCACTCCTAAATTTTTCAAGTAAGTTTGCATTATGTTACTCTAGTATGAATAATTGTCTCCATCAAATGGTGGAATCCCATTTGGAATGTTTCCTTCCATTTCTCTCACGATCTTCCTTCCAATGATTCAAATGTTATGAAGGTAACCTTCTCTGATACCAATTGTTAATACTGAGGGGGGTGAATTAGTATCAAGTACAATTTAGCACCTTTTACAATTTTATTTTCAATCAAATAATGTATTCATTATAAAATAAAGAGCGGTAGAATAAATACACAGTGCATAATAGATATACGTGGAAATACACTAAATGTTTTTCTTATATAATAAAATATTACATTCGAAGGAAGATACAACTTCCAATATTTTCCAACACCCACTAGAAGGAGGCTCCAACCTCCTAGTTTACAGGCTCCAACCTTAAGGAAGCTCCAATTCCTTGTAGTCTTCGGCTCCAACCCGAAGGAGGATACAACCCCCTTTCCTTGCCCCTTCCTTCCACCATTGAATATATAATAGAAGTAACTTGTCACTGATACAATATCATCATGAAATTGAATACACCAACTACATAAAACCTATGCCAAGAACAAGCCTAAAATAATGTTCTAAAATTTTCAATATCAAAGATCCTCACTTGACAGAATCGAGAAACTAGAGAGGCCTCGCATTATGAGGCTATGACCATCCACGAGGGCCTTTCAGGACACTATGTTCTCAACTAGAGAGGGCCCAATCAGATAGGGGTTTTCATAAACCCTCCATGCACTTTCAACTTCAACCTTCCTCGCTCCTGTAGCTTCGAGTGCGGCCTCCTCCGTACAACTTCGCTACCAAAACTTGTGTACTTGTATGATTCAAATGAGAGGGTATTCCATGTGTATTTATACCCTTCCAATCACTTCCTTTTCTTGACTTCAGATCCGATCTATAACTTCTTATTTTGCATCACTTTTCTTCTTTAATTTTAGGGCCGACCTCTAACTTCTTGTTTTCAATTCACATTGTCATCTTCAAGAGAGAATATCTCTTCAAATGTGAGGAACCACGTGGTGTGCCACCTATCCTTGGAAAAAAATTGATGAGGGATATCAATCCATGGAGGTTCTCATGCATTTGAAATGTCCTTCATTCTCTTTTTGTTCAACCAATCTTCAGGGCTTGTGAACTTCTTATAGGGTTGACATCAATGAAAACCAAATTTCCAACACTAGGTATGGTATTGGGGTCTTAGATATGGTTACTAGTGAAAAAATAATACTTAGTCCATAAATGAAGACTATAGGAGTTAAGGTGCAATAAAAGAACATGACCTTCAAAGGGGATGTTTGGTCTCCAAGTGGAGTTATGTTTACCATTACAATTTTTTAGCACAAGTTATGGGTCAAGGGCTCCTCAAAATTATGGAAGGAAGAAACCTATGATTTAGGCCTTTAAGGAATATTTCATGCATCTAGGCCCAAGAACAACACTTTGAATCCACACATGAAGTCCCAAGTGTATCGTTTGCCTCTTAGTGCAAATTTCAATACCATTATGGTTTTGGAGATGTAGGTATTGATATGAAGACTTGGACCAAGGTCAAGTGATGAAACTTGCTCATTAGGCCTAAAATGTATCTTTCATGGCCCAAGATCCATCAATGAGTCCTAAAAGCACCACAAATGATCTATCTATGGGATATTTGTCCTTCAAGTTTCAATATGGACACCATTACAATGTTTTGAGTGCCAAGTGTAGGTCATGGGGCATTAAACACGATCAAGGGAAGAATATCAAGCCTTATGACCTAAAGTAAAGTTCTAGGCATCCAAATCCAAGAAAAATTCCTCAAACCACCACATGTAATGTATTGAGAGTATAATCTCCCTTTTTGTTGGGATATGGGCACCATGAGAAGGTTTTGAGCTCTAGGTGTGAGTCTTATTTACTTGACCATTGTTGGGGGAAAAAATCAAGCCTCAATCCCTAAAGTTAGCTTATGAGGCTAAAAGGACATGAATGAGGAATTGAACCACCACATAGGACCTTTCTATGGGAACTTTGGCCTTTAAGAGTAGATATGGGCTCTATTGGAAGGTTTTTATCACTAGATTTGGGTTATGGTGCCTTGAACATGGTTGGGGGAGGAGACCCTAGCCTTAGTCCCTAAATAAATCTTTTAGGAATCCAGGGTTTCCAATAATGTCACCTCAAACATGGGTTTCACAACCTTGGACATGGTTAGGGGAGGAAAAATGAACCCTAGGGTCAAAAATAATATTCTATCCATCTAGGGATAAGAATGATTCCTTGAAAAACCACACATGACCTACTAAGGGTATCCTTGGGCTATGATTAGGGAGGTCAATTCCACTAGGTGGTTTTGATTAGTAGGTATGTGTCTGAGGGCCCTAGAAATGATCTAGGGAAGAAAGCCATGCCTTAGGTCCTAAATAAAGCTTTTAGGTATCTAGATCCATGCAAAATGCCTTGAAGCATGACACATGACCTCTAGAGGGTACCCTTGGCCTATAATAAAGGATGTTAGTTCCCTCACAATGTTTTGAGAATTAGGTATCGGTATTAAGTGTTAAAATATTGTGCAACT
>ML793222.1:91208-114310 GCA_009831015.1 Picea engelmannii
TATGTCATTGTTGTTAACTCTTCACATGTTGTATTTCCCTTATGCAATTTCATGCTTTCCTAGTTAGTGTTTCAATGCTTTCTTAGATTAGTTTGATTTTAGCAACATAGATTAGATTAGATTAGTTCTACTTCAGTCATGCATATACGGTGCGTGTGCTTCGTCAGTTTACGTACCCCAGGTTGACAATTAAATAGTTGGGCAAGTACTACAACGTTACGATAACGACATATATTTCGCCTAACAAGCAGTAAGTATGTATCCCAGGGCCCTATAAACAATCTAGGGAAGAATTCCAT
Organism: Picea engelmannii; assembly: GCA_009831015.1. Lineage (NCBI taxonomy): Eukaryota > Viridiplantae > Streptophyta > Pinopsida > Pinales > Pinaceae > Picea > Picea engelmannii. The sequence continues at coordinate 91,508 of ML793222.1, forward strand.
GCCTTAGGTCCCAAAGACAACTTCGAGGAATCTAAATCCATGAAAAATTCCTTGAGGCACCACAAATGACCTCTTGAGGGTACTCTTGGCCTCTAAGAAAGAATCTTAGTGCCCTCACAAGGTTTTGAGCATTATCTATGGATATCAAGGCTTTGATATGATCGAGGGTGGGAACCTAAGCCTTAGTATAAGTATAAATATTTTAGGAATCCAAGGAAAAACACGATGCCTCAAACCACCACACTTGACCTCTCAAGGTTTAAGGAAACTTCTAGGTCTCAAGGGTCATAAATGACACCTCAAACCACCATAGGTGATTTCTCGAGGGGATCTTTGGATTTCAAGTTGGGATATGGGCATCATTAGGATATTTTGAGCATTGGGTATGGGTTTTGGGTTCTTGGACATGGTTAAGAGAAGAAACACAAGCATTAGTTCATAAGGGAAGCTTTTGTCATATGGGGGCAATAATGACACGTTGAACAACCACACAGGGAATTTCCAATGTATCCTTGGTTTTTGGATGGGGATAGTCAGGATTATGAGGTTTTGAACACTAAGTACGAAGCTATGGACCTTGGATATGGTCAAGGGAAAAATCCCAAAATTTAGTCCCTAAAGGAAGCTATAGGCTTCTAGGCCCAATAATGACACCTCTAATCATTACAAATAACCTCTTGAGGGCATCCTTTACTTCTAACAAGGTATATAGGTACCATTATTATTTTTGAGCACTAGGTATGGGTCTCAAGGCCCTAAACATGGTCACAGGAGGAAACATGAACCTTAGGACCTAATTAAAGCTTCTATCCATCTAGGGCCAAGAAGGATGCCTTGAATAACCACTCATGGCCTCTTAAAGGTGCATTTTCCTATGGGGGTATGTTAGTGCCACTAGGAGGGTTTTAGTAGTGGGTATGTGTCCCAAGGTCTTGGAAACAATATAGGGAAGAAGATCATGCCTTATGTCCTAATGAAATATTTTAGGCATCTAGAGCCATGAACAATTCCTTGAAGTACCACACATGAACTCTAGAGGGAATCCTTGGTCTCTAAGAAAGGATGTTAATGCCCTCACATGGTTTTTAGCATTAGATATGTGTCTCAAGGACTTGATATAGTCAAGGTGGAAACCCAAGCCTTAGTCGAAGTACAAATATTCTAGGCATCCAGGGCCAAACACAATGCCTCAAACTACAACACCCGACCTATTGAGGTTTTAGGAAGATTCTAAGGCTCAAGTGTCATGAATGATGCCTTAAACCACCATAAATGACCTCCTGATGGGGTCTTTGGCCTTCAAGTGGGAATATGGGCATCAATAGGATATTTTGAGCATTGGCTATGGGTATTGGGTCCTTGGACATGATCGAGAGAGAAAACCTATGCCTTAGGTCATAAAGGAAGCTTGTAAGAATTTAGGGAAAACAATGACATGTTGAACCACCACAAATGACCTTCTTGTTAGGTATGTGTTATATCCTTTTCACGAGTAGTAGTGTCTGCGTTGTATCGGGCACACACAGGGGTTTGAGGGGGTGCAGAGGCAGCACCCTTGATAATTTTTTTCCTCGGGAAACGTGTCACATTTTTGCCTCATTTTTTATGTTGCCTCGATTTTTGTGTCCATTGTTGGGCGGTTTTTAGGCACATGGTTTTTGACGATGCTTTTCTATTTTCAGTTAAGGAATTAGGGTTGTTGACTAATCTAGGTCATTGGGTTAGGGTTTTGGATGTCGCTGGCTCCTATATGTATATTGTATTGTAAATAATGTATCACTATGACTGGATATAGAATATGCTGGTTTTCCCGGTTTGGGTTTCCAGGGGAAAAATGTTTATATTTTCCATTGTATCTTTTCAGTTCTTTTACTAAAAATTTGTTTGCAATAAATATTGTACAAGGTTAAAATCTACATTTTGTATGATAGATTTGTTAGCTGCAGGGGGATGCTTTTGTGGTCAAGGGTTTGGCTCGGGACTGTGATAAGCCTTGTTACAGTGGGAGATATCTGGTATTTCTTTTTCAAGTGAAAAGAAATGGAAATCAATTTGAAAATGGAGTTCGATAAGTTTAACAAGAAAAGTTTTGAGCCATGGAAGCTCAAGATGGAAGATCTGTTGGTGGACATAGATTAATGGACTACGATAGATCCAGGTACTGCACCTATGGGAACTTCAACATATGACTGGAAAAATTTGGATCGAAAGGCAAAGAGAAGAATCTGACTGTGTCTCTTAGATTCCATATTACTAAATGTGTCAGAGGAAGATACAACCAAGTATTTATGGGATAAGTTGGGGAAGTTGTATCAATCTAAGTCCCTAGTAAATAAACTATTCCTGAGAAAGAAATTGTGTAACTTGAGGATGAGAGATGGAGACTCGGTGGCAAAGCATTTGAACGCATTTAATACTGTGGTAAGTCAGTTACTATCTGTTGAGATTAAAATTTCAGATGAAGATAAATGTATCAGTTTATTGTGTTCTTTACCGGACTCCTGGGATAATCTGGTTTTGGCTATAGGTAGTAATACAACTTCCTTGAAGTTTGATGAGATGGTCTCATCCTTGTTGTCTTAGGAGATGAGACGAAAGAATATGGAAGGAAAGAGCACAGACACATTATTTGCAAGAGGACGTTCCCAGGAAATAAATAGATATAAGTTCTCAAGTGGGAGATATAAGTCTAAGGGTAGATCTAAATCTCCCAGAAAGTTTGTAAAGGTATGTTGGAGATGTGGAAAAGAGGGGCACTACAAGAAGTAGTGTAGATCCAAAGTTTAGAAAAAGAAGGGATCTGAAGAATCTCCTTCTACATAAGAAAAGACCTCCAAGGAAGAAGGAAGGGATGTGTAGTTGGCTTCTTCAATCACACATGTCGATCATGAGGCATGGTTGGTTTACTCAGGTGCATCATTTCATATGAATCCCCATAGGGAGTGGTTTTGTGAATATGAAAGGTATGATGGACGTAATGCTTTCCTAGGTGATGACTCGACAACCAGAATCATAGGTCGAGGAAAAGTCAAGTTGAGGCTCATAGATGGAAGAATTATAACACTGCCTAGTGTTCTTCACATCCCAGGTTTGGCCATAAATTTGATTTCAGTAAGAAAAATGGATGATGCAGGGGTAAAAACAATATTTGAAAAGGAAACCTGCAGGATGGTTCTAGGATCAATGGTGTTGTTGAAAGGAGTTTGGTTTGGAGCTCTATATAAGATGCAAGGAAGCACTATTAGTGATGGGTGTAATAGTTTCATTGTTCCTGATATTGGAGTTGAAGAAGAAAGAACTCCTTCAGTCTTTGGATAAAAGGTTATGATGTGGCATCAAATATTGGGGCATATCGGAGAGAAGGGTCTTCGACTACTACACAGTAAAGGTATGGTTGAAGGTATGTCTAAATTCTCTCTCGATTTTGATTTATGTAAACATTGTGTATATGGGAAGAAAATCGGGTAAGATGCCCCTTTGGTGCAGCGAGGGTGGAAATAATTTTACAACTAGTTCACAGTGATGTTTTTGGACCTATGTCCGTCCCATCATTGGGAAAATATATGTAATATGTCTCATTTATAGATGAATTCTCAATGAATACTTGTATATATTTCTTCAAGAAGAAATCTGAAATCTTTGACAGGTTTAAAGAGTTCAAGGCTCTTGTTGAGAATCAAACAGAGAGAAGAATTAAGGTGTTGAGGACAGATGATGGCGGAGAGTTCTATGGTAATGAATTTGAATAATTATGTAAGAAGTGCGGTATAGAAAGGCAAAAGAATACTTCATATACACCTCAACATAATAGAGTTGCAAAACTGATGAACATGACGCTGACGAAAAAAACAAGGTGCATGCTCAGTGGTTCTGGGTTGGGGCAAGAATTCTAGATAGAGGCAGTGGGTACTGCATGTTACCTGGTCAAAATATCGCCCTCATAAGCATTGGATGACAATACTCCACAAGAGGTAAGGACTAGTAAGAAACCTTCTCTCACACATCTCAAGGTATTTGGCTGTGATGCATATGTTCATGTTTCAAAGGAAACCAAGAGTAAGCTAGATAAGAAGGATGAAAAGTGTATCTTTATTGGATATAAAGATGGTCCCAAAGTTTATAATCTTTGGAACCCAGAAAATAAGAAGGTAGTGTATAGACGAGATGTGGTATTTAGAGAAATTAAGGATGTTGTTAAACAAGAAGTCCTACCAAGTAAGGAAGAACCATAGAAAATAGAGTTTGATTTAAAGGATGATGAACCAAACTCTACAAAAGAACAAGAATCAGAAGAAGAAGATCCTCATACTCCAGTATTAAGGAGATCGGTTCGAGAAAGAAGGCTACCGGAAAGGTATACTCCATCTGATTTCCGTTCAAATTTTTCTTTGTCTATTACTGATGATGATTCTAGAACTGTCAGGGAGGCAATGGATACAGAGGATAGACATCTCTGGAAAAAGGCCATGGAGGAAGAAATGGAAACCTTGGATAAGAATGAGGCTTGGGATCTAGTGGAGTTGCCAACTGGAAGAAAGCCATTGACAACAAATGGGTATTTAAAAGAAAGCTGAATGCGGAAGAAAAAGTGGACAAATACAAAGCTCAATTAGTAGAAAAGGGTTATTCCCATGATGAAGGAATTGATTTTGGTGACATTTTTTCTCCTTTTGCCAAGTTAACCTCTATAAGATTTCTATTATTTGTTGCTGCTACATTTGATTTTGAAGTAGAACAGATGGATGTGAAGACATCATTCCTACATGGGGATATGGAAGAATAAATCTATATGAAGAAACTAGAAGGTTATGTTGTGAAGGGAAAGAAGGAGCTCGTATGCAAGATGAAAAATTCCCTGTATGATTTAAAACAATCACCAAGGATGCGGTATAAAAAATTTGATGGGTATATGATGGGACTTGGCTTCACAAGAAGCAAAGAGGATCACTGTGTGTATTTTAAATTAATTGGTGATCATTTAATTTATTTGGTCTCGTATGTGGATGACATATTGCTGATAGGAAACAATAAGGAGATTATCCAAGATGTGAAAACTCAGTTGTCCTCTAAATTTGACATGAAGGATCTCGGTGCTTCAAATTTCATTTTGGGCATGGAAATTAAAAGAGACAGGAAAAAGAGGAAACTCCAGTTAAATCAGAGAAAATATGTCGAGACAATATTGCAAAGGTTTAATATGAAATAATGTAAATTGTTCAAGGTCCCTATTCCTGTTGGTGTAAATTTATTTGTGAATCAGTGTCCCAAGACACATGAAGAGGAGGAGGACATTTATCGTGTTCCATATGCGAGTGCAGTTGGAAGTTTGATGTATGCAATGGTCTGTACTAGACCGGACATTGCACATGCAATGGGAGTTTTGAGAAGGTATATGTCAAAACCAAGGAAGGAGCATTGGACAATAGTAAAAAGGGTTTTCAGGGTTTTGCATGGCATTGCTAGCTATGGATTGTGCTACCAAGGAAGATAAGGATTGGACAGAGTGGTGGATATACATGGCTTTGTGGATGCAGACTGGGATGGATATCTAGATCATAGGAGATCTACAAGTGGGTATGTGTTTAACCTGTTTGGAGGATCAATAAGTTAGCTAAGCAAAAGATAAGCTATAGTGGCACTTTCAACTACAGAAGCTGAATACATGGCAACCACTCATGCAAGTAAGGAAGCAGTATGGTTACAAATATTGTGTTCAAGTATTGGGTTGGTATAGCAAGTTGTAAGGATAGATTGTGACAGTCAGAGTGTAATTTTTCTAGCGAAGAATCCGACTTATCATTCAAAGACAAAGAATATTGATATTCAATATCACTTTATGAGAGACATGGTTGAAGAAAATAAAGTATTGTTGATGAAGGTGAACACTTTGATGAATGTTGCAGATTCATTAACAAAACCTGTGAGCAATCATAAGTTCTCTTAGTGTAGAGGATCTATGGGCATTGCTGCCTTGAATTGTTGACTATGTAACCCTGTAACCCCCTGTATGCAAAGAAAACAAGTGGGAGAATGTTGGGTATGTGTTATATTCTTTGCACGAGTATTAGTGTTTGTGTTACACCAGGTGCGTAGGGGTTTAGGGGAAGCGCCCTCGAGAAAACGTTTTGCCTCAAGAAATGTGTCACATTTTTGCCTCATTTTTCGTGTTGTCTTGATTTTTGTGTCCATTGTTGGGCAGTTTTTCAACACATGGTTTTTTCCGACGGTTTTCTATTTTCGATTAAGGAATTAAGGTTGTTGACTAATCCAGGTCATTGGGTTAGGGTTTTGGATGTCGCTCGCTCCTATATGTATATTGTATTGTAAACAATAAATCACTATGAATGAATATAGAATATGCTAGGTTAAAATCTACACTTCTAGGTTATCCTCGGGATAGAGATAATCAACATTACTAAGATAGTCGATAATATTTGAATATATTCATGGATGTGCAACATATTATATTATATAGATTAATAAGATTGAAAATATGTTTTATATATTAAAAGGATAATATAATATATAGATAAATTTAGGAATATGCAATAAAAATAAAATTTAAATTAGAATAAAATGTAAAATTATAAAATGATAAAATTTTACTTATAAATATTTTAATTTGATTATTTAATTATATAAAATTAGAAAATGATAAAATTTTGTTTATAAATATTTTAATTAATTAACTTAATTATAAAATGTAAAATTAGAATAAAATATAAAATAAAATGATAAAATTTTACTTACAAATATTTTAATTTGATTATTTAATTATATTAATTATATAAATGATAGAATGATAAAATTTTATTTATAAATATTTTAATTAATTAATTTAATTATATATAAATATTTTAATTAATTAATTTAATTATATATTTATTAATATATTGTATTTTTTTTCATTATAAATATTTTTTTGATGATGATGACGACGACGACGATGAACGTCCAGTAAGAGCGAAGTGGTCTATCACACCTTAAGAGGGTAAGTGATTACTTGCGATTCTTTAGAATTTCATTTTTGTGCTTGAAAAACATTAAGAGAAGCTTTCCAAGATCACCATACTTTTGTTGAGTTAAGAGGTTAGGAAGGTTGATAGTGTGACAAATATTTTGAAAATGAGATCTAATATGGGTATAGGCTAGACAATATAAGAGAAATGGTTTTTCATCCTCAACCTTATTAGTGTCACAAAGGTGACACATTCTTTCATCCCATGGCATTTTAGGAATTGACCAAAGCCCAGTTTCACTATGGAGCTCGTGAGAATTTGTTCTTATCTTAACAATGGTTATTTTTTCTTTACACTTGGAAAAACATATAGATAATTTTGATCTTCTAGATTAGGGTTGATTACATCCTTATAATACCTTAATTTTATTCTTTCCTCTAACTCTTTATCACACCACATTTTCTCCTTAAATTTTGATTTGATGTTTTTTTAAATGGTGTCTTCCATGATTCCCCAATAGGTTAGCTAAGACATGGCATCTTTATGCCATCCTCGCTTGAGTCGATGGTGGTTATGACTCGATTTTGAAGCAATTTTAGAAGCCTCTTGTCTTCCATGTTGTTTAACTTGTTCTTATACATTATGTATCTAGTCATAACCATGCTCTCAATGGGGCAGAGGTGTGTTTCTAAGAGGATGATGGGATAGAGAATATTTCCTTTAATTTTGAGATTATAGGTTATAAAATTCTTTTTCATTTGCTCTATCTTTCTCCAGGATTCACGAGAGATACTACAACCCCATACTTCACATCCATAAAGAATAACAAGTGTAACAAGAGTCTCAAAGAGGAGTTTCTTCTTATCCCAACTAGAAAGATTGATTTACAATTGTTTTCAAGCGCATAATAAGCTTTCCATTGCCCAATAATCCTTTTCTCAATGCTATAATTCCAATTGAACTTGTGGAGAATATCAATTCCAAGATAGTTGTATGAAGTCATTTCCTTCAAGAATTTCTTGTCATATAAGAAGGTATATTAATTAACATTTATTACTTATTATAGTAGTTAATATAATTTTTTTTTAATTAATATATTAATTATTTTGATTTTTTTAGTTCTTAGTAATTTATTAATAATAATACATAAAATCTAATTTATGTCATTATTTTTAGTTTTTTCTCCTTAAAAAAGAGCCTTCATTGAGCCTTCATTTACACATGACAATTAATCTCAGCATATTTTCGTCCCACTACTTGGCATTAAGATGTGAGATTTTTCCTTCTGTGTCCATTTACTCCTTTTAAGATAGTGAACCCTCATAATGATGCAATGTATTTCAGACTATACATATTCAATGCGAGTTTGGATTTTAACTCAACTTCTGCTGTACAACAATCACATGGACACGTAAATCTTTGGTTACGTGCATCAATACAACTCTACTTGTTCGTCTTTACTTAAATTCAATTCAATACACAATTCAATTCCATCTTTCGAGAAAAACAAATTGCAGCTTTGAAAAACCAAAATGGTGGAAGAAAATAGCCCCATGGTTAGGGGCGGCTATGACGGTAATCGAGTGGCAACACTTTCTGACATTTTATGGATGATCGGGATTGAATCAAAATTGGAAAAAATTTGGTTATACACGAAACTTGAACCCTAGTAAAACTGTTATTATTCTTTCAATTTCTGATCTTCTAGAGATTAGCTTACTCTGTGGCGTGGTTTATTGTAGCCCTGAAATTTTCCACACCGCGCGCCAAGCAAAGAGGATAATCTTATCTGAACTTCATCCGTGTTGCATACGCTACTAACAAGTTTTGGCGAACAATCCCAAATCCATTCCTCTAAAGAGACGGCTCATCTTCGTGGATCTCTGCTAGCTTCCCTATATATATATATGGCCTCTCACCTATGCTATCCATGCATGAAAAATAAGCTCATTTGTGTTTATTCATTGCATTGTGCTGTACTAGTGTTTAACTTGCAGTCTGGTCGTTGCAATGGGGGAAAGGACATTAGCAGTTTCTGTTTCAGTTACAGCCACGCTAGCATTAGGATTACTACTTTATCTTCAAGGTAAGCCCAAGGGGTTACTCCCTCAATTGCAGTATTACATAAATAAGCTGTGAGTACTTTTTAATATGTCATAAATAAATATTCGTTTGCTTTGCTAATTGCAGGAGTTGAAGGTGCAACGTTTGTGATCCAGAATCAGTGTTCGTTCACGGTGTGGGCCGCAGGAATTCCTGTAGGTGGCGGTCAAGCGCTGACACAGGGCCAAACATGGAGCGTTGAGGTGCCCGCAGGAACAAGAGCAGGCAGATTCTGGGGACGTACCGGCTGCTCCTTCGACGCCTCCGGTCAAGGCAGTTGTAACACTGGTGACTGCGGTGGTTTGCTCAGCTGTCAAGTCTCTGGACAGCCTCCTGCAACGCTGGCTGAGTATACTCTTACTGGGGACAACAATTTAGACACGTATGACATCTCTCTGGTTGATGGATTCAATCTCCCTCTCAAAATAACTCCGTCTGACACTACCTGCCCAACAGTGGACTGCAGCAGCAACATAACGGCCAACTGCCCTACAGAATTGCAAGTAGTTGAAGGATGCGACAGTGCTTGTGCAGCTTTAAATTCGCCTCAATACTGTTGCACGGGGGACTACGTCAACAACTGCCCTCCCACSAGCTATTCCCAATACTTCAAGGGGCAGTGCCCACAGGCCTACAGCTATGCCAAGGACGATAACACTAGCACCTTCACTTGCACTCCTGGTGCTAATTATAACATCGCCTTCTGCGCTTAATACGTGATGATAGTATTATTCCCAGTAAAGATAAATAAATTCAAATCTCGGTAGGATCATATTCATAATAAGGATAGCCTTGTATTCACAGAGCAAGTTTATGCAAAGGCGTTTCATTCAATTGAGATTGAATGGAATTATTATGAGCCTTCGCTGCCTCTTGTAATCAACAAATTGAAGCTCCCATATTCATAACCATAATAATACCACTGCATTCACATGTTCTACGCAGGGAGTCAAAACTGGTAAAATTGAGATTGATTGGAAGTGTAAACTTTTTCTCAATTTTTTTTGACCCGGAGTTTTTTTAATCTATTTTTCTTTGACCTGGAGGGATTGATCTCTCTTTAGATGATAGATCTGAACTTAATAAATTTAAGTTATGAATCTAAGTTACATAGCATGTGCTAACTCCATGTTATTCACTGAAGGAATAAGCTTTTTTTAGTTTAAATTCTTCTATACTATATAAATCTTTAATTTTTTAATGATATTGATTTTTTTTTTAATTCTATCTATTATGTTGAACACGAAAATAATTACACATCTCCTTTTTAATAAATTGTAGAAAATGCAGCTCCATGTTACAAAGAATAATTGACATTTAACAAGGAATATTGAGGTGAAATGATATTTAATAAGTAAGCTCATTTTACAATTTGTTGGAACATAGTATTTAAAACATTTGCACTGGTTTTTATTTAAAACATTGCATTAATAGAAAATAGCTTAAGCACTATGCTTATTGATGTCAATTTGGTTCTTTGATTTTTTTTTTTTTAATTGTTGCTTGGTTTTTACAGGAAACAACAATGGGAGGTCTGAAGAGTGGCCTTCAAACTAATTATTAATAGAAAATAGCTTAAGCACTATGCTTATTGATGTCAATTTGGTTCTTTGATTTTTTTTTTTTTTTTATTGTTGCTTGGTTTTTACAGGAAACAACAATGGGAGGTCTGAAGAGTGGCCTTCAAACTAATTACATCATGGAGACCAACCTAGTTATAACCTATAATTCAAAGCTTTAAATAAATAGATTTGGGTACAAGAGGAGATACTTACAAAATTCTTTGAACTGTGTGGTTGTAACGTTGGAGCTTTGTTGTTGTAAAGTTGTAGTGGTGGAGAAGCAGAAGGAGGATTAGCACTCCCTCATCCTTGTGGGAGATGTCTAGTGGTAGTGGTGGAGAAGCAGAAGGAAGAGAAATAGGCCTGCACAAAATTAAGGTAGTGAAAACCCATTTCTAAACCTTCTTGATGGTGTCTCTCTGAATTTGTAGATGAATTTGCAGTTTTTTTGTGATCTAGGAGGAGAAGACTAGTGTCTTTGGTGAAGCATGGTGGAAACTGAAATGACAACACCTGCTTCTATTTCCTAGATTACATAGAAGCCCTCCATTGCACTGCAAAATTGTCAGAAGCTTTGATTTTCCTCACTTTCTATCGCTTATCTATTTTGTAATGGGAGTAAGCTAACTAGGGAGCAATCTTCCCTCTTTTCCGGCAAAAAAATGGACCTGAAACTGGCCAGATTTTTAGGGATAGCCTGAGTTTGACATGGATCAAAGTTCCACGCATTTCAGAACCTTACCATAGTAGTTTTGCCCCATTTTAAATCAACCCAAACGTTCATAAAATAACTACATCAGGTAAACTTTTGTGTCATATTCGAATGAGGATTTTATGAGAAAAATACAAGTTTAACAAGTGCTGCGTAGTCCTTGCTAGGTTGGTATGGGAGTAAATGTAACCTAGTACAGGTAGGTGGCTAGAAAGTTGAAATACATGTGGTTTGCATGCAGAACATAGTATTCTCGAATTAATTCTTCTTTAAAAAATATAAAAAAATATAAAAAAATATCAATGTTTGAATGGTTCTTGGACACAAAAAATTTAGCATTACCGAATTGGTTATTTTTAAAACTAGGACATAGAAAGTCATCAGAAATAAATAAATTATACATACGAAATATGTAGCCCTCATTGCATACTTAGGCGGTTTTTGTATCGATTGGGTGTCTGATATCCCGTGGTCTACAAATATCATCGACTGTTCCGTGATATACAAAATGAGAGGCGTAGTTATAGACTATAGAAATTTACAAGAAATTAATAATGTCTGTTATATAATAGAATAGTAATAACATTTGTTGCATCGAATTACTTTTCTTTAAAACTAAGGATTTGTTTTGGAAAAAAAAGATATAGCATTGCCGAATTAGTTTTCTTTGCACATGTTTTATAGAGCATGGACAGACAGCTCATTCCATAATTAGCAAGTCTTTGGATGGCGGGTTGTCAGGCTGGTGCTTTCAAAAATGGGCCTATGTTGTTTTGTGCCCTACAAAAACCATCCATAGTTCCATGATATACAAATTGAGAAGTGGGCTTGCGAACTATAGAAACTTATTATAAAATAAATAATGGTTGTTACATATATCAGGAAATTACATCAACATTTAAACCATCAACATCGTTGAAGACCCAAAAATTAGCATACAATAGGAGACAAGAAATGTAGCATATCCGAATTAGTTTTCTTTGGAACAAACAAGAAGGTTCCTGGAAACCCAAAGTTTAGTATACAATAAGGACATTTTCGAATCAATTTTCTTTGAAATTTAACAAAAATTATTAATGTCTTTTACATGTTTGTGGAAATTTAAATGTGTTTGTCATATAGACTGGGATTGAGGCTCCTGCAGACCATAAAAAGAAATAAGTACAAGAATTAGGAACGTCGAAAGAAGTGTGCGATGGTAGAGAGGAAGACCTGAAAAGAAGAAATTGGAACTTATGAGTCTTTGGTTACAGTTTTCTATTTAAAGAGGATATAAGTGGATTGATAAAGAAAAGAAGATGACAGCATAGACTTAAACCGGAATGATAAACAAAACAAGATGGCAGTATAGACTTACTATGAAGACGATGCGTTTTTTTTGCTGTCGTCGATGGGAAGTGGACTCTTGTTGATCGGTTGTTTCCCTTCCTGGACGAGGATTTCCATTATGAGTTTGAACCATTCTTCGATGTAGATTTTCATGGGGGTTGTGTTGATTTCATCCGAGATATCTATGTCGTAAAGGTCATTTTCTAATTTCCTTAGATCCATTGAAATACTATGCAGAATCTGTTCAATTTCTTCATTGTGTGAGGCATAGTCCAGTACCCAGCTCTCGTGCTCATCTAGACGATGTTCAAGTATGCCATAAAACTTTTCAAAAGACAACCCCTTTAAAATATCAACTTATTCCTGGAACGCTTATTTGGTGATTGACAAGGATTTGAGAATTAAGTTTGGATCTTGAACCTCATTGGTAGTTCTGGCTAAGTCCATCTGGAGCAGGCTTGTGAATAAATTTTCCTTTCTTGATATGACTTGTTTACATGATTTGACAATGAGGTGCAGGTTCTCAATGTTTTTTTTCCAGCATGCTTTTACTTTTTTGGTGCGCTTTGGGGAGAGGAGTTTCTCTTGTCTTCTTTTTAGTTCCGATGTGTTCAGGGCATAGTTGGAAAAAGGGTCCAACACCTGATGATAGAAAAGCTATTCATTTTTTAAATTCACCTCCAAATGTTCAAGCAAATCATTGGCCTTTTTTCTGAAGGAAACTAAATTTTGTGGTGCTTCCGAGGCTTCAGTAAATAGCTGCATTCTTTTGTTGATGTTGTTCTCTACAAGGGCTCTAGAGCATGCAAGGAGGGTAGAGGATACTTTCATCTTCGCTGCAGTGGTAGAAGGCACGATTTTTGCCAAAGGACTGGAAAATTCTGGTGTTGCAACGAAAGCATATTCAAATTCGTTGAGGCGGTGTTTCAGATTGGCATAATCTATCTCCATTCCTCCAATGGAATCGCGAAGAACATCACCGATTACCTGGTGAAATGAGAAGATTTTGGACAGGGTCATTTGGCTAAAGTCAATCTCTGTTCGAGATTTGCCTTTCCCGTTTGTTACATCTCTCTTTTCAATGACCATACTTTTAGATTGGTAGTAAAAAATAGTTCTCTGGATTACGAAGGATTCATCTATATAAAAAAAATCGGTGTCAGATATGTCCGCCGTGGACGACCCAATTTTTTGCATCTGCTCAGCTTCAATTTCAATTTGCAGTTTTCCACTGTCAATTTTGGGTTCCTTCGCGTGGTCGGCATTGTTTTTTCTCTTCTTTGTCAGTGGAACTTTGTGAGAACTATCAATATTTATGCGAGGAGGGTTCTTATCTCCTCCTCTGTTCGAAGATTTCTGGGTTGCTTTCTTACTGGGATGGACCATCGAAGGGACGCTCCATGGTGTCGCGCTCTTGGGAGTGCTGGCGGGGGACTGGGTACTCTTCTCACCTGATACTTTACCATGTTGTTTGTACAATTCAGTTGTGCTTTGCAATGTCTTTGCGTCGCAATGGGCAGAAGTAAGATTGTTGTCGACACTATCCATGTCTTGGGTCAGGTGTCTATGGATAAAAGAGGTGTTAAAGCCAACACCCAGTAAATGTTCTCCAAAAATACCATTGGGATCGAACCCTTTTAGACTTTCAGTGTACGTTAGGTTCAATTTCTTGAAATGGGCGGAAAACTCGTCAACCTTGTTGATGTTTCTACACATGAAGTCTCTGACTTTCCAGGGCAGAGGAATGAACTGTTTTTTTTTCTTGTCATGGAAAAAATGAAACCAGTGGTTGTATTGCCTTGCTATTTCTACAAAAAACATCTTGTCAGTGATGTGGCATGGAAGGAAGGTAGGATTTTTCGTAGAGACAAATACCATGAGGAGACTCTGATTTTCCGTTTGCTCAAGTGTGCCCTTCTTGTTCAAAAACTTGCTTGCGTGGCCAGACATCCACGGAGCATCCTTGCCTAACAGTAAATCTTTTAAAACTGAGACGAATCCATTAAAAAATTCATAAAAACAATGGGAGGCCTTGTCTCTCCAGAGGGCATCGTGCCATAATATTACTGGGTCGAATCCACAGTTTATTTTATTGGAAAGAGAAAGTTTTGGAAACGGGCAACAATACACAATTGCAAAAATCAAGTAGGATGACATATAAAATTTATTCAATTCTTTGAATCGTGACAACTGGGAATATAGTTCAATGGATATTATCTTTCCCCAATCGAAAATGCATTGTTCCTTGACTGTGAAATACAAAATATAAATAATTACATGGGAAATGCTTGTTGTGGATGCCTGTCCCGTTATTCTTGTAAACAACCAAGCAATTTCCCAGAATGGATTTCTAAAGGAACTTGCCTGGGGCCTTGCGATATCTTCATGAGTTGTTGTCGAGTCTTCGAGGAATTCGGCTAAGATGTCCAACCCGTTATGATGTTTTTTCTAGAAACTGCTTGCAGTCTTGTCCTCTAAACGTTAATGTTGGTTTCGACAATTTCAACATCTCGCGGAAGAGACGAGGTGAAAAAGAAATAGGAGAATGGTCGCACAGTGGAATAATTCTTTGGCCTGGAATATATTTTTTGGCGCACTAAGAGACGACCTCCTTACAGTCAAAAACCTCAGGGACGCAGCCTGCATGAGTGATTTCGGAGGCCCAAATCACTTCATTCTGGGCGGAACGAGATGAATAGTAAAAGTATGCCCTGGACCACTGGAACCTTTGGTCCTCTTCTGCGAACATATTTACTGTATCTCCAAAAAACTGTTGTCGACCTGCTACCATAGGTCTACAAAGACATTTATTTGTTCTAGACGATGAATGAAATGAAAGGTTGGAAGGGCTAATATAACCCTGGGCAAATTTTGGTTTAAAGAGTGTTAACATTAAACATTAAGCATGTTGCGTTGTTAACATTAAACACTACTAATTGCATATATAGAAATGTGAACATCGTGGATATTGCAATGAGCGATTGAGAATTGCAAATTTCTTTAGTGGCCCAACACGACAACGCGTGTTGGAGATGAACAATCGGAAGGGACAAAATAAGTTTCCGCACATTTTGGTTTAATGCGTAATAATGGGATATCTCCTTGAGTTTTTCGCCCATTAATGACAATGTTGACAGTTCCTGCATGGTGACCTGTTAGCATCAAAGGTTTCTAATTGCATAGAAAGAAAGTACGGAGGTCACGGGCAGGGGAAAAAAACCTCTACAAAATAGGGTTGCAAGGTACAACTGTTGAAGGTGAGGGCGCCAGGGTCAAATTGTATGTCTCGAAACTTTTTGATTGCAATACGCATAACCCGCCAATCGTGGCAATAAAATTGGCAAAGTATGGAGAGCAATAGCGGTCGGTCAAAGGAGTCGTGTGATTATATAGATGGAGATAAATATATCTCAACCCGCCAACGTTGGAACCCATGTTTATAGAAAGGAGACTATGTATATAACCACAAAGCGATAATACAAGGGAAGAAGAAAAGGGAAAAAGGACCAACGAGTCTGTCGAGACAATGTAAATCACCGAAATTTGGAGTGCAATATGCATATCAGGGAAGAATAAGCAGCAGACTTCGAATGTGCTAACCTGAAACACTAACTAAGAATTTGAGATTTGGTGAATCCGTGAACACGAGGATCCAAAATAGGGTCAGAGGTCCAGATGGTCAAATTGTATTAATTGAAACATTTGAATGCACAATCTGTAACACGGAAGAGGGGACGATGTCAGAACCCGAAAGTCAATTTTTATGTTGTGAATGGATGGATGCGAACTATTTCATATCGCTGTGTGAAGCTGTCACTTGTAAGAGTCATTAGTAAGAGCATAGAAAATTTATATTAGGAAGCACATTTGTCAACCGTGGTACAATGAAGCTTGCGAGTTCAAGGAGCACGCGATATAATTGTAGATTTCCAACCCAACAACCATGGACATAAAATTTCCTAAGGTGTGATTATATACATGGAGATAATGAGAGCCATAATACAGGGGAAGAAGAAAAGGGAAAAAGGAGAAAGGAGTGAGTGATGTGATTGTAGATCAGGGAAATTTTGAACACAAGATGTGAACCCGGTAGTCAATTTGTATATTGCGGAGGACCAGAGTAAATAATTTGAATGCGTAATTTGTAACACGGAAGAGCGGATGATTTCGGAACCCCCACCTGTGTCCAGTTGTCAGTACTAAGAGGTAATTTAGTATTGAAAATAATATTTTAGATTCTGTTAAATACTTCATAGGGATTAGTATCCGTAAACAATGTAAATCTCCACTCCGACAGCCTTGCATTCCATGTGTGAATTTGTATATCGCGGAACTTGAAGGACTGTTTGGAGGACATAGAACAATAGAAGTGAAATGTCGAGTCAACCAGTTCGCAACTCCGCTTCTCAATTTGTATATCGTGGAATTTTGGGTGCTATTTGTAACACACGCAACAATGGAGGGCCAATTTTGAGCTCATCTACTTGAGAACCTGTGATCAGAAATGTCGGTAGGTATGAAAAGGAACAACTACTGGTTCAATTCTCCATGCGAGGATATATATGGAACTGAAATTGGTCTCAACGCGACAACCATGGACATAAAATTGGCCAAGTATCGAAAGCAATAGCCGTCGATCGGATTTTTCGTCTAATTGTATAGATGGAAATAAAGATATGCCAACCCACCAATGTTGGAGTTGCATATTTCGTGAACCCACCAAAAGGAGGATCCAAAACAGGTTGAGAAGGTATCCAGAGACGAGGCAAGGCCCAGGCCTTCTAATTGTATTGCTCAGAACATTTGAATGCATAATCTGTAAGACAGAAGAGCGGACGATGTCTGGTAGTGAATTTGTATATTGCAGAGACTGTAATTCCAACTGTTTCGTACCTCTGTGTCCAGTTGTCACTAATAAGTGCTAATTTAATATTCTAAATAAATTTTTAGATACTGTTAGATACTTCACAGGGATTGGCATCCGTAAACAATGACAATCTACACTCTGCCATTTCTGCATTCCGTGTGTCAATTTATATATCGCGGAACTGGGAGTGTTGTTTGGAGGACACAAAACAATAGAAGTGCAATGTTGACTCATCCAGTCCACAGATTCTCTTGTCAATTTGTATATCACGAAATTTTGGGTGCTATTTGTAGGCTACGGAACAATGGAGCCCAATTTTTGAGCTCGCCTGCGCGCCCGAGAACCCGTGATCGAAAATGTTGCTAAGTATGGAGTGCAGAATTTGTGCGTGCTTTATAGAATATCGTGTCCATATTTTATAGTCCCATAATACATGGGAAGAAAATAAGGGAAAAAGGATGGAGGTGTTGGGAGTGGAATTGTAGATAATATACTGGAACAAGAGAAGGGAAAAAGAACTAAGTATCTCGCAAAAGAACATCAGGGTTCGCAAGTGTCGGACCTGCAGTGATGGGCATAAAATTAGCTAATTATGGAAAGGAACAATGCTCGGTCGGATCCATCGTGTGAGGATATAGATGAAGATGTTAAATCATGAATTGCAGATGACGGAGGTATCTTTTGTACCACTTTGTCGACTTGTCACTAGTAAGATCATTGTTGATGTATATCAGGAAGGATGCGAATTTGTTAGGGATAGAAAGAAACAATAGATACATTGAACGAAGTCAATGTGTACGAGGAACCCGCGGTGAAATTGTAGATCACAGATCTTTTCAGTGCAAGAAGTATATTGCGGAACGATAAACAATTGGGTTCGCAAGCGTCGACCCCACAGCGGCGGGCATAAAATTGGCCAAGTATGGAAAGGAACAAATCAATGACGTTGTTTCTATGCAACATGTATATGAAAAAACAGGGGACATAGGTGTTGGGTACCGTGAACCCGGGGCCTGGTGCCCAGATAACTGAGCAAGTATTGGCCAAGACAAAGTTATGATATCTATTTCAATATTTTTCATACTAGCATCTATCAATGAACAAAGTTTTCATATTTATCTGAATAGTATTCATAGTAATATATATTAATGGATTGGTTGTTTCAAATGCAAATGATCTCCCAATCTGCAAGACACTTTTCATCTTGCAAATTTCGCTGGAACCTCAATTTTTTTTACTACAACATGTACATAGCGCAACAAGAAACATGAATTTGCATTGTGGTCTCAACGACATAAAATTCTTATCATCTATTCATATTGTATTCATTTTAATGAGATCAACAAACGTCGGCTCTCCATAAACATCAATATCTAAATTAAATTAAATGCAATCAAAATTTGGTGTGACTTTTAAGTATTTAAAGCATAAATTGTAGATTACGAAATTTTTTAGGCTGGAAGATGTATATGATGGAACAATGGACATAGTTTTTTAATACCACAAACCCAAACATAATTTCCTAAGCATTGCCAAAGATGAATTTTTTTTGTATTTATTCCAATACTACTGATATTAGTGTATATGCACGGATATTATCAAATAGAAGAAGCTGCAATATATCCAACAAACTTCACAGGAACATTGCGTCAACAGTTCAGTCGCCTTGTCGTTACTCATTATTAATTCTATTCATGGAACCCAAAGAATGGGAGCAGGACGGGTCCTCCAATTTCTTTCTTTAAATACAGGGCCGCCGCCACATAAGTATGGCCTATGAAAAATTATTCTTATATGTAAAATGTAAACAAAGAACATGCCAGGTTTTATTTAGATTGAAGTACTAGGTAGCAGAAACAAAACCTTGTGTTTCATGTTTAACCACACAGGGGAAGAAGGTAGAAATTACAATTAAAACAAATACCAGAAATTGGAAAATACTATTAAAAAATAAACCAAAATTATTCTATATTCAAATAAGGTGGGTTACAAAATACAGTCGAGGCTATTTTCGACAACGATTGCGATTTCGCCTGCCGTCGACCAATTTAAAATATGTACATTGATGAAGCTTCTTCACATTTTTGTACTTAATAAGTGCTGCCAAGTACATCTATCCCACTTTTTTGAATATCTTCTCTCTTCCAGATATGGCCTGCTTGCAATGCCTGTTTATTCAACATTCCATTCTTTGTCAAGTATTGATTTCCCTCTGTTGTCGAAAAGTTGGGGTTTAAGGTGCTTTGCTTGCAATATCCCCGACCCTTGACATCCGAGATAACTTACAAATGCCATTCAGGCCGATGTCAAAATGGAAGAAGTCGTTCTATGTCACAACAGCTAAAGTAGTGGAAAATAATTCAAGTACGTAGTGACTGGTATTCTCCCTATATTCGATCGTCTGTTTGGTTGAGAAGCCTGCCTGAGGATTTGTATGTGAAACTTCTTTGCTTTATTACAGTAAATTGGAAGGAACGCCCAACCCATATGCAAAAACCAACTTTTTTGAGGTACATAACTTCTTTGGGTAGTAGAGGTGTGGCAAGTGCATCAAATGCTGCAGAATGCACCAAAACAGGTCTGGCAAGTGTATCGAATGCTGCAGATGGCATCAGAATATATCTTTCTTCATAGCCATGGAGATATGGAGGCCGACAGAAAGGTCTGGAATGTTAAGAGGTGACGCTAAATATGTAGAGTCTGCAACTACATCCAGAGGAAACCGAACAGACTTTGAAAAAGAACATAGCTTTCTGTCAAGTCAGCTACCAGGCCCACATGCAGGTCATCATACTATGAAATAGAAACTTTTGCAGTGATAATATGTCATTTTATCCGCCCATAGAGTTTCTGCTACCCGCCTCTGAGGTAGACAAATACTTGTGCAATCTGTACAACTCGATACAGTTGACGAAGAACTATTTTGCATCTGACCTCGAAATCCATTACAATTCTCAACAACAAAACAAAGAAATTCAACCAACAAATCTCCAACCATCATTTTCAACGAACCAAAGCATCGAACACAGGGAGAACACCAACCAGAACATACTTATTCTTTTTTTTTCGTCCTCTCTGAGTTTCTCTTTGTATAACAAAGTTTTTTTTTTACTCAAAGCTCACGTCACATAAAACCAGGCTCTATTCTTTCATCTGCTCGTCAATCACATCTCTAAGTTGTCTTACATGTGCATGACCAGGAACATTAAAACGAAGGCACCCTAAAGTGCAACTCTTTGATCATATAGAGAAATGACAATAACTATTTAAAAGCAAGGTTGAATGGTCTGCTGTAGATTTTGTGTTGATTTGTTTTAGTGAAATATGTTCTCTATATTTTCACTTATTAATGCCAATCTTTTTGAATATGTACGCTCAATAGTGACTACCAGCACGTATTAAAATTCCCATATCCGAGAAGATTTTGAAATCTGATATCTAAGATATGCACAATATTAAAGAGGGACATGATGTCAAGGCCTCTACTTTACCGAAGCTTTTAAGAAAACTAAAACTGCACAAGCAAAAAATAAAATAAAAAGTATTTCGCAAATTCAAAATGACATATATATATATATATATATATATATATATATATATATATATATATATATATATATATATATAATGTTTTAAAAATTTTATTTTTTAATAAAATTATGAAATTATTATTTTAGAATATTTTTAAATTTCAATTTTTTATTATTAAATTCTATTTTTTATTATTAAATTGCATTTAATATAGTTTGAGTGGGCTTAATAGTTAAGAACATGTGTTTTCTCCTAAAAAGTTATAAGTTCAAATCCAGAGGGGGTTCCTTGTCCCATAAACAAGAGGGTCTCATACACCAATTTGGTTATTTATTATTATTATTATTATTATTATTAAATAGTTGATTTAATTTTTTTTAAATAATAATAATATTTATTACTAAATTGCATTTAATTATGTAAATAGATATATAGTTAATTTAGTTTTTTTTTAAATGATAATAATATTTAGAAAAGTATTCATATCAATGATAATGATAATAACTTTATTTTCTAAATAGTTTTTTATCTTAATACAAAGTATATCTATACAATTGTTATTTATTATTATTTAGTAAATAATTTTTTTTCCTAATACAAAGTATATATCTATACAATTGTAATTTATCATTATTTAGTAAATAGCTTTATGTATGTTTTTTGGTTTTGATAATAATTGAAAAAAAATTAAAGTATATATCTATACAATTGTTATTTATCATTATTTAGTAAATAGTTTTATGTATTTTTTTTTATTTTGATAATAATTGAAAAAAACATAATATCATTTATTTGTACATTACCTTTAAAGTATATATCTATACAATTGTTATTTATCATTATTTAGTAAACAACAAATAGCTTTATGTATGTTTTTTGGTTTTGATAATAATTGAAAATAAAATAAAATATATATCTATATAATTGTTATTTATCATTATTTAGTAAATAGTTTTATGTATTTTTTATTTATTTTGATAATAATCGAAAAAAACATAATATCGTTTATTTGTACATTACCTTTTCTACCAAATTAGAATATGACCATTTACAAATAATTACGCCGATAGGCGTCCCCCCTATCAGACTTGCATGATTAATCGTGCTTTTAATTACTAAATTTAATCCGATGGTCAGGAATTCAAGATGCTGGCATATTCTTCGTCTTACATTCAAATGGATGAATGAGATTTTCCTAATTAACTCTCTTGCATTTATCAATTCATCCGTTTATCATGTTTACTTTTTCACTTTTACAAAACATAATTAAGAATTTACTAGGTCAACTTATCAATTGCCACGAATCATGATTTAGTAAATCCAAACAAAATTACTTCAATTTAACATTTAGCAGTTTTAACATTTACCGAGCATCAATTATCTCTTCATGTCCGCGCCCATTAATGTATGGATCACTCTACTGGATGCGCATGGCAATCTCCCATAGCTATATTGATCACAGGTGTTATTTTCCACTGCGCATGGCAATGGAGCACCAGGTGTCCTAGCAGTGGCGTTTCAGATCTAGACGTGGATTAATTACCTGGACTGTTTCATACGCGGTGTCCTAGCAGTGGCGGCGTTTCAGATCTAGACGTGGATTAATTACCTGGACTGTTTCATACGCGGTGTCCTAGCAGTGGCGTTTCAGATCTAGACGTGGATTAATTACCTGGACTGTTTCATACGCCATGTCTACTAAACATTTATTAACATTTACTGGATCGGCCCTTTCACTAT
>ML793222.1:125670-136460 GCA_009831015.1 Picea engelmannii
GAAACATACAAATATGAGTTTGCAATAACTTTGATGTATATGTCATAATTCAAGTGCAATACCAATTGTATCATGATCAGACCAATATGTGTCTAAGACAAACATACTGTATTGAGGAATGGGCACATTGGACCAGACATGGTTAATTAGTGCATTTTGCAGATGGAATGTGTTGTTCATAAGAAAGAGGAGACTGCATTTGCACATGTAGTTTTCCAATTCTTTTATTCTGCCAGTATTTTGTAGCATATCGAAATTGAAGCCTCTTACAAGTACAATGGGTCTGTTCAGATGGAAATGGGTCAATGCATTGGAAATAACATGTACTATGTTGGAGAATGCATTCAACACGTATTGTGCATCTGTATTTGCTTTCCACATAACTGACATATCCTTGGAGAAACTGTTGCTCCAAATATCGGAGAGTTTTCGTTTAAGGAAAAGTGTTGGTTGCATAAGCATACATTGTATGGCTTAGATGTACCCATCTTCTGAAATATTTACCTATGTCAAGAAAGCATCAAAGCTCATCATTTCGTCAAATCCCCCTTCTTCTAGAAATGCGAACAAGGATTTAGATTTCTCAACAACAACATTTTCCTCTACACGAACTGGCTCTATGATTCTTGTAGCTCTCATTGGCAGCATGGGAAAGTTGTATCTGTAATGTGAGTTTTTTCGTTTTCTACAACTTTTTATATGGTAATGTCTATGGACTTTCGCAAGTTTTGGATCCAAATGATCCGTGTTGCATGTTATATATTTATCCACAAATTGTTTGATTTATGAATTGTTATCGACTCCATACACTGGTGCATCCTCTATCCACAACAGTGCGTGGTCATGTTCATTTCCCCTATTCTAGAATTCAATGACAAAAAAATAGTCCGATATTTTTTCGAAAAACGTTTCATCATGGCATATCAATTGTCTCAAAGCATTTATTCTATGTCTATAGTAGCGAGTACATGTCACCGGGTCTTTTCTTATGAGGTAGTCAATGTCACTATTTTCAAGTGTATCGGTTTCTTTTTTACATTTCCTGTTCTTATGTAGGTCAGATACTGCAGCCACCAATGGATCCCAGCAGTGCTCTGCACTTGTAAATGTGACGAAAAATGTTGGCGGGCCTAATTGCCGGATCATTGCAATTTTTTTTTTTTTGTTTTGTTGCAAATAGTCAGGAGAGGTGTGGATGTTTTTGAAATCTATGTATACAATATTAGATTTAAGAATTTTTTCTAGGTTAACTTTGTACTTCACATCCTTCATGAACAACTTTCTTCCTTGTAACTAACCTTTTCTTATTCGGACCCACATGTAGGACAAAACTTGCTCAATTATTATGTGCATTGTCTTGAAAAACAAATTTGTTATGTGATAGGAGAAGCAACCACTTGAATGTAGAAGCTCCCATCGAACTATTTTATGATAACTAAATCGTTCTATAATATCAGTGCCACATGGATCTCCATAGAAAAGTGTTGGAAAGTTCATTTCCTCAGCAAATTTGTTCTTGAATATTCCAAGTGGATGCTGCCCCTCGGTAGGTGCAATTTCGACAATTTTTTCTTGCAAGTCACGAATGCACTGTGAATCAGTGAATCCATGCACCAATGTTTCAGCAACTGTTGCATTGTCCGATTCATCACTTGCATCAAAATCACTAGGATTTTCAAGAGTATCTGCAGAGTTTCCATGTTCTTCTGCGAGAACATTGTTCCAGTTGGCATTTATACAAATGTTCTCTGCTTTGTACAGGGATCTGGAACATAATTCCTTTAATGCTTTCATAACAACATGCACATGAACTTTGCCTGTCTGATAGGCATTTTTGTATCGCAAGTGTCTTTTCAGAGCCACAACGATTGTAATTGTATTGTTAATAGATTGTGGAAACGCTTTTTGCACAACATCTAGTTGAACAAGCACATTAATAATTGATCTTGTTAAGCCCATATGGGGTCATTTATCGCCCCAAGGTCTAATTCGGGAAAATGAAATTCGCAGAGACACAAGTTTCTCCTCGAGTTTCGTAAGTGCACTTACATTTGCTAGTGTTGTATTACATGTTATTCAGTCAGGGGTTGCAAAATGTGGCAGTTGTCCATTTTCAAGTGATCGTTTGCATGTAAGACAAACTTTCACACTGGAAAATGGTTTATCCCGGGCTGTCAAACAGAGGTATTGTGCTTGCAAATCAGGCGTGAAAGACTTATTATTTTTTGAAAAATTCAATTTTTCACAAATTGCACATGAAATGGAAGGAGTGTCTTTAATTTGTTTCATGTAGTTTTGTCTTGCATTTTTCTTTCGTAGGGAAGTATTTGTAGAAATTGTTTCTTGGTTTTCATTGCTACTACTGCATGGTGTTTCTTGTAGATCACAATGTTGTACAGTTGCATCACCATTCTCGGATATGCAATCACACCTGTTTATGCTTTGTTCTGCACGAACAAATTTCTTTACATTGTCATATGTGAGTTTCTTTCTAAAAGGAAGTGTAGCAATGCATTTTTTTCTCTCACGCATGACCTTTTTCAAGTTGTGGTAACTTAGTCTACATCTCTTGCCCAAGGGCAGGATGAGCTGGTGGAAACTAGGATGGATTTCACTTTCACCCAGTTTTTGAGAAACTACTTTACGTTTTTTGTTCAAGGTCTCTATGACCTTATCAGAAGTCGGGCGAATTTGACGAATAATTTTTTTCAAATTGTGATAACTTACTCTACGTTTTTTTTCTAAGCCCTCTATGGCCTCATCACAACTGTCATGAATTTTATGCATGTTTTTTTTGTTCAATCCCTGTCTACCCATATCACAACTGGGAGGACTTTCATTTTCACAAAAAAACATTCCACGTGTATGCAAATTTGATGTCGTTTGGGTGGCATGGATAGTCAACCCTGAACTATCGATATGTGCCAGCAAAGGTTCATAATGGATATACGTTCTATCTGTTTTGAACGAAAGGATGTCAATTGTTTGATCACAATTTGAATCAATAACCTAGGAATGGACAGTGGCATATGGAAAGGGAAACCACACCTGGATATTAACCCTGAATATGACAAACATCCATTGAAAACATAATCTACAACCCTTCATACACCCTTTTTCATATGGAAGCACCATGTTCACAAGGTATTCTTGCCAACTTCTAACTGTCGGCATATTTTCTTCGAGATATGGGAAAAGGTGCTGATGCAAGCACCTAAAAGCTTGTTGGTTGCCGCCTATAATTTCATTGCAAAAGGACTGTACAGTGTAAATTCGCAGCAAATGAACATCAAATTCTGTTGGTACCAAACAACAAATTGCATTGAATAGACTATCTCCATAGCTAGACACAACGTTTGTTGCCAGCTATAAACCATGGAAATCTATGCCATGCAAAATCCCTTTGCATTGCGATTGAAGGTCTTTGCAAATAATAGACAAGTAGATATGAGGACCTTCTATATTGCATATGGGAATTTTTTTGTACACCAGTGGTTCATAATGGCCAGTGAGGGCATTCGAATCATGGAACAAGATGCAATATGGATTGTGAGATGCATTTTTATTGAATAGAAGATATCTTTCTTTTATTGTCAATGACCAAATGAAAACTGATATATTCAACCAGTTAGACAACAATCGTATACAAAATGTATCTCCCCAAAGTCCCCTCTCATGCGGAGGCAGAACTGGAGATGCAGACAACTGCATTTTTGAAAAATACGTAGTGACATCTTGTATTCCATGCAAATGCCGAAGAAAATTAGATTCCAATTCGTATTCATAGGACTACAAAGCCTTGACATTGCCATTTTTAAAATAGGTCAAGAAATAATCTATCAATCCATTGCACAACTCGGTCGATGAATAGCGGAAATGCAATAAAACCTGGAATGTATAAAAAAGGCAATCCCCAATAGTATATGAGAATGCATCCAATCTAAAAAGTGCATTGCTATGAAAAACCATGTCAATGTTGTCATGTACAATGGACTATGCAACTATTTCGTACGACTCAACATCTATTACCTCGTTCATCTCTTCAACTGTCACTTTGAATCTATTTGCTACATAGTTTCACTTTCTATGAAAACATGGAAAAGCAGGAGAAAAAAATTAAAGGTAGAAAAATAGAAAAAAACAACAAAGTAGGGCACCAATTCCCGTATGCATCTTTGAACCTTCTTCTTCTCAACTTCAATCCCCCCTAGTCCCCACAACAGATGACAAGAAAAAAGAGAAATAAATAAAACAATAACTTTACTCAGCAGAAATAGAACAAGTAGACGCAGTGTTCCCACCCACAGAAGAAAGCATACCCTGCGTACATACCCCACCCGATGGTTCCCTCTTTTGATGTCTCCCAACTACTTTTCTTAAAGCCCTTTTCATTGCAAGGAGCATGCTTTCCAGGAACATAAACTAAGAGCACAGACAAAGATGGTGGGACTGCCACCATTGAAAAACATCAATAACAGGGAAACTTACCCATCAACAAAGGACAACAAGATATCAGGCCCAAAAACTACAAACCTCAACAACAGGTCCAACAACTTGCAAAGTTGAAAAACAACAAACCAGTGAACAACCATGAAGAGCTCGAACTACAATTCCAGGACCTCAATTTTTCAAAGTTGAATCAAACAAGAACCATAACCATGGAATGAAGCACCGAACAAGGATCGAACACTCGAGCATTGATGCCGACCATGAACAAAACTGTATTGCAACCCATCTGTACAATAATCATTTAACACTGCTAGATATGTTAGGTAAACAATTTCTGCTCAAGATTTTCCTTCCAGTGGTTAAACTGTTCTGAAGGCAACCTGCTCTGATACCAATTGTTGATACTGAGAGGGGGGTGAATCAGTATCAAGTAAAATTTAAAAACCTTTTCCAACTTATACTTAAACCATTAAATTGTATCCAATGAGCAATGAACAATAGTATAAGAGTTACACCAATACACCACAATACAGCATGCACAATATATATGAGAAATAATCAATAGTTTTTGTTCAAGGGAAGTAATGACTTCCAAAGGTAGCTACAACTTCCAAATGTAAAGGGAGGGATAAAAATCCAAGAGGAAGATACAATCCTCCAATATCAAGAGATATATGAACTCTCTATCCTTGCCCCTTCCTTCCACCCAAGAATATATGAGAGATAATAAAACTTTATTCAATTCTGGTATGTTCATAAGACCCAACTTGTACAGCATGCCCCGCGCTCAATATTTAACATCTGATTCTGAAACTCGCACACAAGAAACTAAAGTTAGTACTCTTTCCAATGGAAGTGGTCCCACTACATTTGGAGTCTGTATGAAAACGTTATGACTGTTTTACCCAGAACACCTATTTTTTGACTAGTTTCAGGACTGGTCACAAACCCTATATTCCACAGAGTGTATCTCCATAATTATAGAGAATAAAGAGATGAAATTTTTACCAGAGGTACCTTGATATGTCTTCTCACTACCATAGATATTTCACCATCTGAATCGTTCTAGAAAAAAAGTTACAGCAAAAATGGTAAGATGACCTGAAAATAACATACCTTAGAACACATCACCAAAAGACTTCATCCTCCCTTAAAATCCGGCCTTCTTTTACTTCTTATTCCCTCTGAAATTCGACTTGTATCAAATGAATGTATAATGATGTTTATTTATACCATTTATGTCAATTCCTTTTAACAATAGGGCTGACCTGACACTTTCTTATTTTATAATTCTTTTCTTTAATTATCTTCAGGGCCTACATGTACAATTCACTTTGTCATCTTCAAAAATTCATTTCTCCTCAACCATGAGGATCCACGTGACGTGCCACATACCATCGGAAACAACATGATTTATACTATCCATCCATGGGTGTTGTATATGGATGTGCATTTTCCTTCATGTCCAAATAACTTCATCAATATTGTGGTCCAAAACCCATGACTAGGGTTAACATCAATGACAACAACCAATCTTCCAACAAGTGATGGGTGTAATAGTTCCATTGTTCCTGATATTGGAGTTGAAGAAGAAAGAAATCCTACAGACTTTGGAGAAAAAGTTATGCCGTGGCATCAAATACCGGGGCATATCGGAGAGAAGGGTCTTCGACTACTACACAGTAAATCTTTGGTTGAAGGTATGTCTAAATTCTCTCTGGATTTTGATTTATGTAAACATTGTGTATATGGAAAAAAAAATCGGGTAAGATTCCCCTCTGGTGCAGCGAGGGTGGAAATAATTCTACAACTAGTTTGCAGTGATGTTTTTGGACCTTTGTCGGTCCCATCACTGAGAAAATATATGTAATATGTCTCATTTATGGATGACTTCTCGATGAATACTTGTATATATTTCCTCAGGAATAAATCTGAAGTCTTTGACGGGTTTAAAGAGTTCAAGGCTCTTGTTGAGAATCAAACAGAGAGAAGAATTAGGGTGTTGAGGATAGATGATGGTGGAGAGTTCTACAAGAATGAATTTGAAGAATTATGTAAGAAGTGCGGTATATAAAGGTAGAAGAATACTTCAAATACACCTCAACATAATAGAGTTGCAAAACGAATGAACATGACGTTGATGAAAAAGACAAGGTGCATGCTCAGTGGTTCTGGGTTGGGGTAAGAATTATGGGCAGAGGCAGTGGGTACTGCATGTTACCTGGTCAAAAGATCACCCTCATCAACATTGCATGACAATACTCCACAAGAGGTATGAACTGGTAAGAAACCTTCTATCACACATCTCAAGGTATTTGGCCATGATGCATATGTTCATGTTTCAAAGGAAACCAAGAGTAAGCTAGATAAGAAGGCTGAAAAGTGTATCTTTATTGGATATAAAGATTGTCTCAAAGGTTATAATCTTTGGAACCCAGAAAATAAGAAGGTAGTGTATAGACGAGATGTGGTATTTAGAGAAATTAAGGATGTTGTTAAACAAGAAGTACTAGCAAGTAAGGAAGAACCAGAGAAAATAGAGTTTGATTTAAAAGATGATGAACCAAACTCTATAGAAGAACAAGAATCAGAAGAAGAATATCCTCATACTCCAGTATTAAGGAGATTGGTTCGAGAAAGAAGACTACCGGAAAGGTATACTCCATTTGATTTTTGTTCAAATTTTTCTTTGTCTATTACTGATGATGATTATAGAACTTTCAAGGAGGCAGTGGATACAGAGGATGGAAATCTCTGGAAAAAGGCCATGGAGGAAGAAATGGAAACCTTGGATAAGAATGAGGCTTGGGATCTAGTGGAGTTGCCAACTGGAAGAAATCCATTGGCAACAAATGGATATTTAAAAGGAAGCTGAATGCAGAAGGAAAAGTGGACAAATACAAAGCTTGATTAGTAGAAAAGGGTTATTCCTAGGTTGAGGGAACTGATTTTGGTGACATTTTTTCTCCTGTTGCCAAGTTAACCTCTATAAGATTTCTATTATTTGTTGCTGCTACATTTGATTTTGAAGTAGAACAGATGGATGTGAAGACATCATTCCTACATGGGGATCTGGAAGAAGAAATCTATATGAAGCAACTAGAAGGTTATGTTGTGAAGGGAAAGAAGGAGCTGGTATGCAAGCTGGAAAATTCCTTGTATGGTTTAAAACAATCACCAAGGATGCGGTGTAAAAAATTTGATACGTATATGTTGGGACTTGGTTTCACAAGAAGCAAAGAGGATCACTGTGTGTATTTTAAATTAATTGGTGATCATTTAATTTATTTGGTCTTGTATGTGGATGACATGTTGCTGATAGAAAACAATAAGGAGATTATCCAAGATGTGAAAACTTAGTTGTCCTCTAAATTTGACATGAAGGATCTCGGTGCTTCAAATTTCATTTTGGGCATGGAAATTAAAAGAGACAGGAAAAAGAGGAAACTCTGGTTAAATCAGAGAAAATATGTCAAGACAATATTGCAAAGGTTTAATATGTAAGAATGTAAATTGTTCAAGGTCCCTATTCTTGTTGGTGTAAAGTTATCTGTAGATCAGTGTCCCAAGACACATGAAGAGGAGGAGGACATGTCTCGTGTTCCATATGCGAGTGCAATTGGAAGTTTGATGTATGAAATGGTCTGTACTAGGCTGGACATTGCACATGCAATGGGAGTTTTGAGTAGGTATATGTCAAAACCAGGGAAGGAACATTGAATAACAGTAAAAAGAGTTTTCAGGTATTTGCGTGGCATTGCTAGCTATGGATTGTGCTACCAAGGAAGATCAAGATTGGACAGAGTGGTGGATATACATGGCTTTGTGGATGTAGACTGGGCTAGATATATAGATCGTAGGATATCTACAAGTGGGTATGTGTTTAACCTGTTTGGAGGAGCAATAAGTTGGTTGAGCAAAAGATAAGCTGTAGTGGCAGTTTCAACTACATAAGCTAAATACATGGCAACCACTCATGCAAGTAAGGAAGCAGTATGGTTACAAATATTGTGTTCAAGTATTGGGTTGGTATAGCAAGATGTAAGGATAGATTGTGACAGTCAGAGTGTATTTTTTCTGGCAAAGAATCTGACTTATCATTCAAAGACAAAGAATATTGATATTCAATATCACTTTATGAGAGACATGGTTGAAGAAAAGAAAGTATTGTTGATAAAGGTGAACACTTTGATGAATGTTGCAGAGTCAATAACAAAATCTATGAGCAATCATAAGTTCTCTTGGTGTAGAGGATCCATGGGCATTGATGCCTTTGATTGTTGACTATGTAACCCTGTAACCCCTTGTATGCAAAGAAAACAACAAGTGGGAGAATGTTGGGTATGTGTTATATTCTTTGCATGAGTATTAGTGTTTGTGTTACACCAGGCGTGCAGGGGGGTGAAAACCCCCTGTGCGGGGGTTTGGGGACAGTGCCCTCGAGAAAACATTTTTCCTAGAGAAGTGTGTCACATTTTTTCCTCGTTTTTCGTGTTGCCTCGATTTTTGTGTCCATTGTTGGACGATTTTTCGACACATGGTTTTTTCCAACGATTTTCTATTTTCGGTTAAGAAATTAAGGTTGTTGACTAATCCAGGTCATTGGGTTAGGGTTTTGGATGCTGCTCGCTCCTATATGTATATTGTATTGTAAACAATGTATCACTATGAATGAATATAGAATATGCTAGGTTAAAATCTACACTTCTAGGGTATCCTCGAGATGGAGATAGTCAACATTACTAAGATAGTCAATATAATATTTGAATATATTCATGGATGTGCAACATATTATATTATATAGATTAATAAGATTGAAACTATGTTTTATATATTAAAAGGATAATATAATATATAGATAAATTTAGGAATATGTAATAAAAATAATGATATATATATAAATATTTTAATTAATTAATTTAATTATATATTTATTAATATGATGATGATGATGATGATGATGATGATGATGATGATGATGATGATGATGATGATCATCGAATTGGTCTATCACACCTTAAGAGGGTAAGTGATTACTTGTGATTCTTTAGAATTTCATTTTTGTGCTCGAAAAAACATTAAGAAAGGCTTTCCAAGATCACCATACTTTTGTTGAGTTAAGAGGTTAGGAAGGTTGGTATTGTGACAAATATTTTGAAAATGAGATCTAATATGGGTATAGGCTAGACAATATAGGAGAAAGGGTTTTTCATCCTCAACCTTATTAGTGTCACAAAGGTGACACATTCTTTCATCCCATGGAGTTTTAGGAATTGACGAAAGCCCAGTTTCACTATGGAGCTCATGAGAATTTGTTCTTATCTTAACAATGGTTATTTTTTTCTTTACACTTGGAAAAACAAATAGATAATTTTGATCTTCTAGATTAGGGTTGATTACATCCTTATAATACCTTAATTTTATTTTTTCCTCTAACTCTTTATCACACCACATTTTCTCCTTAAAACTTGATTTGATGTTTTTTTAAATGGTGTCTTCCATGATTCCCCAATAGGTTAGCCAAGACATGGCATCTTTATGCCATCCTCGCTTCAGTTGATGGTGGTTATGACTCGATTTTGAAGCAATTTTAGGAAGCCTCTTGTCTTCCATGTTGTTTAACATGTTCTTATACATTATGTATCTAGTCATAGCCATGCTCTCAATGGGGCAGAGGCGTGTTTCTAAGAGGATGATGGGATAGAGAATATTTCCTTTAATTTTGAGATTATAGGCTATAAAATTCTTTTTCATTTGCTCTATCTTTCTCCAGGATTCACCAGAGATACTACAACCCCATACTTCACATCCATAGAGAATAACGAGTGTAACAAGAGTCTCAAAGAGGAGTTTCAACCCCATACTTCACATCCATAAAGAATAACAAGTGTAACAAGAGTCTCAAAGAGGAGTTTCAACCCCATACTTCACATTCATAAAGAATAACAAGTGTAACAAGAGTCTCAAAGAGGAGTTTATTTTTATCCCAACTCAAAAGATTAGTTGATTTACAATTGTTTGCAAGGGCATAATAAGCTTTTCATCGCCCAATAATCATTTTTCTCAATGCTATAATTCCAATTGAGCTTATGGAGAATATCAATTTCAAGATGATTGTATGGAGTCATTTCCTCCAAAAATTTATTGTCATATAAGAAGGTATATTAATTAACATTTATTACTTATATAGTAGTTAATGTATATATATTTGAATTAATATATTAATTATTTTGATTTTTTTAGTTTTTAATAATTTATTAATAATAATACATTAAATCTAATTTATAAAGATGAAACTAATTTTAAATTGTTCTATTTATCTACATCATATGATTTATGTG
>ML793222.1:166704-178862 GCA_009831015.1 Picea engelmannii
AAGGTGAGGAGTTTTCTAATCTAACGGTTGAGATTAGATTAGATGGGTGGCTGAGATTTGGTGTCTCTTCACTCACCCTCACTTTAATCATAAAGTCACCTTTTAATTTGCATCTCACAAATTAAATGACTAGGACCCACATTTGGCAATTTCTCCCGCTTAGGCGCCTAGGGAAGAGAAACACTTGCCTTGGTACTTTATTTTAATTAAAATTTTAACAGCCTTTATTGAAAAGCAGATAGGGAAACACATCAAAATCCTTAGAAAAAACAATGGAGGAGAGTTTGAATCTCTTCAGTTTGAGGATTTTTCCAAGTCAACAGGAATCAAGAGACAGTTGACCGTGCCATATAACCCTCAACAAAATGGTGTTTCTGAGAGGAAAATCAGGACTATTTGTGAGGCAATGAAAGCAATGATGTTTGACCAGGATATGCCAAATTATTTGTGGGCATAAGCTACCTCCAATGCCGTGTATATTCAAAGAAAGTGTCCACATGCTATTTTGAAGGACAAGACTCCTGAAGAAGTCTTCTCAGGGATCAAACCTGAAGTAGGGCATCTAAGGATATTTGGATGTCTTGTGTATATTCATGTCCCTAAGAAAAAGAGGACAAAGATGGAACCCTCGGGCAAGAAATGGGTTTTTTTGGGGTACAATGAGAACTCCAAGGATTACAGGATTTATGTGCCAGGTCATAGGCAAATAGAGGTAAGAAAAGATGTTACTTTCCATGAGGAAGCCACATTTAATAAATTTAGAGAGCTTCAGCAGGATTCATAAGCAGTTCAACCAACTTCACTCTCTTCTAAAAATGAAGAGTCAGATGATCAGAGGGAGGAACCTCGTGAAGGGCCAAGTAATGAGCCCCTAGAACCTGTTGAATTGTTAGAAATAACTCTTGAAGAACCTCAAGCCAAAAGGAATCCAGGGTGGCTTAAAGAAATAGTGTAGGAAGCAGAAAGGATAACTGCTCCCAAAGGAAATTTCAGGGAAAGGAAGAGGCCTCATAGGTTTGGAGGACATGTTGCATTGATGAGCAACATTAGTGATGTCGAACCTTCTTCATTTGAAGAAGAAGATAAATTACAAGTATGGAAGGATTCCATGCTTGAGAAATACATGTATATTATAAAGAACAATGTTTGGGACATTGTGTCGAGGCCAAAAGACAAATCAATGGTTTCTTCCAAATGGATCTATAAGATCAAACATGCAGTTGATGGAAGTGTGTAAAAGTTCAAAGAAATATTTGTAGCCAGAGGCTTCACT
The DNA here is from genome assembly GCA_009831015.1 of Picea engelmannii. NCBI lineage: Eukaryota > Viridiplantae > Streptophyta > Pinopsida > Pinales > Pinaceae > Picea > Picea engelmannii. The sequence goes on from ML793222.1 coordinate 167,978, forward strand.
CAGAAAGAAAGAATCGACTACAGAGAGACTTTTTATCCTATAGCCAGGTATACCTCCATTCGAACTATTATTGCTTTAGCTCCCATTCTTGGTTGGAAGCTACATCAGATGGATGTAAAAACAACATTCTTGAATGGAAAGATTGAACATGAGGTCTTTGTGGAACAACCAGATGGTTTTGTACTTCATAACAAAGACACTCATGTATGAAAGCTAAGGAAGGCCTTGTATGGTCTTAAGCAAGCTCCCAGAGTTTGGTATGACAGGATTGATGGCTTTCTTAAAATCTCGAGATTTCAGAAAATTGATGCTAATGCAAATTTGTACTTTAAGGTAAGAGGTAACAAAATTTTTATACTAATCTTGTATGTTGATGATCTCTTTCTAACATGAGATGAAGGGCTAATAGCTTGGTGTACGAGGGATCTAACCTCATAATTCAAGATGAAATATTAGGCTTGATGCATTACTTCCTAGGATTGGAAGTGTGGCAAAGACAGGGTGAGATATTTCTGGCACAAGGAAAATACACAGTGGATGTACTAAAGAGGTTTGGTATGATGGATTGCAAATCCATGTCTACTCCAATGGTTACCAACCTGAGGAAGCTACATGATTCCGATACAGGTTCAGATTTGGTTGATCCCACCATGTATAGGTAGTTGATTGGATCATTTATGTACATGATACACACTAGGCCAGATATATGCTATGTAGTGATTGCAATGAGTCAGTTAATGACTGAACCGAGACAGAGACACTGGGTGGTAGCAAAGCACATCTTGAGATATCTCAGAGGGACCATTACTTATGGTATTAGATATACATCCAGTGGTGGCTTATTATGCATGGGTATGCAGATTCTGACTGGGAAGGAATCCCAGTGGATCAGAAGAGTACTTCCGGATACTACTTCAGTTTAGGATTCTCTATGATCTCTTTGTCAAGAATCCATTGCATAGAGTACATCATAGGCTGAGTACATTGCAACAAGTGATGCTAGCAAGGAAGCAATATGGCTCATAAAATTAGTTTCTGAGTTGTTTGGTGACAAGCTTGGGACGACGGTGGTTCACTGTGATAATCAAAGTTGCATAAAATTAACAGAGAACCCAGTATTTCATGAAAGGTCAAAACATATTGACATGAGGTACCACTACATCTGAGACTTGTTCCAGAGAAAAAAATGTAAAGTTACATAACATAACCACGAGCGAGCATGTAGCTAATATCCTGACCAAGCCTCTGACCTCGAGACAGTTTGTGCAGCTGGGAAGCAAGCTTGGTGTGGTTGAGAATGAATCCCTTGTTGAGAGGGAGTGTTAAATTTGGCAGCATCAACAATCATTCTCCAATGAGAGGACATATGGGCCACCCTAAGGCTAGCCAAGGATATTTGGAGAATCAACCAATCTTTTGAGGTATTGACAAAATCCAGGGGGAATGTACAGACTCTTTGAGTCAAACCAAAATTCAGGATGAACGATATGCTATGTGAGTCTAATGCAAAACTCAGGGGGAATGTACAACCTATATGAGCATAGACATTCTAGTGCAAAAGTTAGGGGGAATGTACAACCTCTGTGAGCATAGAAAGACTAGTGCAAAAGTCAGGGGGAACATACAACCTCTGTGAGCCTAGTCAAACCTTGTGAGCCATGAGCAAAATTCAAGGCATCTAGAAAAAGTTAGGTTGAATATAAAATTCCTATGAGCTAGAAACAAATGATATTCTTAATATTACAAATGATGTAATTGTATTGATCTAGTGAGTTGGCACGTGTAAACATTATCCACCATGAAGAGAATTTTGAATTGCCTTTTCAAGAGTTGTAACTAAAGTCTTGAGTCTAGTTCTATGTTAGAACTAAAGTGTAATGTTGAGTTGCAACTAAAGTATTGAGTTTAGTTCTATTTTAGTAATGTTGAGTTGCAACTAAAGTCTTGAGTCTAGTTCTATTTTAGAACTAACGTGTAATGTTGAGTTGCAACTAAAGTCTTGAGTATAGTTCTTTTTTAGAACTAAAGTGTAATGTTGAGTTGCAACTAAAGTCTTAAGTCTAGTTCTAAGTTCGAACTAAAGCATGTTAGTCTCAAGTATAGTTCTAAGTTCRAACTAAAGTGTAATGCTGAGTTGTAACCAATCTCAAGTCTAGTTCCAAGTTCAAACTAAAGTGTAAAGYTGAGTTGTAACCAATCTCAAGTCTAGTTCTAAGTTCGAACTAAAGCATGAAGTTGAGTTATGTTTAATGCATGCAATTAGGTTACTATTTCGAGCTTCCCCTCTTCCCCTCTTCAGCCTATATAAGAAGAGGTTGAACCCTCTCTTCAAAACAGTTCTTGAGCACAGTTCTGCAACACAATTTTCAAACACAGTTTTCATATGTAGGTTGAGGGTGAAGCAATAGAGGATCACATCAGTGATAAAGAGGTAGCATATCAAAGGTGTATTTTAGCAAGGTCTTGTAAGTCTTTTTCAGGTCAAAGTCATCTTGGCAAGCTCTTTGAGAGAAGAACATACATGGTTCATATTTGTAAGAGATCTTACATTATTATTGCAATAAAGGAATATTATTTGCTGGGGTTCTTCTCCCTATACAAGGTTTCCCGAGGGTATATGTGTTGATGATATGCATGTTTACTTATCTACATAATTATTGCTATTCGATTATGATTTGGAATTGTTGAAGTATATTAAGATGGAATCAAAGTATTGAAGAAAATAAAAGAATTAATCCGCATAAGAAATCAAGCTCATAATTTAACAATTATTAATAAATGTAAATTATAATTAATCTGGTTAATATTAATTATAATGTGACTTAGAGAGGTCGGCCCTGTTGTGCCAATATACACTTCTGTTGATAGGAAAAGTCTAATATAAGTAAAGGAAGATTCCCCATTGTGGAATCATATCCTTCACACAAGTTTGGAAATTTCAGCAAGTACATCCTCTTGGGAAAAGTGTGCACCTCTCTTAGGCGCTTGTATTCTAGGGTTTGAGCACCCTCTTGTGTGGCAAGTCTTATTGGTGGTGAAGGTATTTCTCTTGAAGAATATAACAAATGATTTGGCTGGGTTTTCTTCCCTTGTTGAGAAGGGTTTCCCAGGATACTTCTTGTGTTCTTGTGCATGGTGTTTCTTCTTGTGATCTTGGTTGCTGCAAATTTCTTGTTTATGGTTAATACAAATGCAAATTGAAATGAATTACATGATTAACCTAACTTATTGAAAAATCAACAATACTGAGAGGATATTTGGCCTTCAAGTGGGGATGTAGGCATCGTTAGGATATTTGGAGAACTAGGGATGGGTCTTGGCCACCTTAACATGATTGAGATAGGAAACTCATTCCTTAGGTCCCAAAGGAAGCTTCTAGGAACATAGGGATAATGATGACACGTTGAACCATAAAAAAGGTCCTTGATAGGGTATCATTGGTCTCCAAATGAGGATTGTCAGCATTATGATTTTTTGAAGATTAAGTATGAGTCTTTGGAACTTGGATATGGTCAAGGTAAAAAACCTAAGATTTAGTCCATAAAGGAAGCTTATATAGGCTTTCTGGGGCCAATAATAACACCTTGAACCTCTAGAGGGCACCCTTTACCTCTAACTAGGTATATAGGTACCATTAGCATTTTTTAGAATTGGGTATGGGTTTTGGGGCCCTAAACATGATTCACGGAGAAAACATGAACCTTAATTCCTAAAGGAATATTTTATCTATCCGGGGTCAAGAATAATTCCTCAAGTAACCTCACATGACCTATTGAAGGGATCCTTGGCCTATGATTAGGGATTTTGGTGCCATTAGGTGGTTTTTATCAGTAAGTATGTATCCCAGTGCCCTATAAACAATCTAGGGAAGAATTCTATGCCTTAGGTCCCAAAGACAACTTCGAGGAATCTAAATCCATGAACAATGCCTTGAGGCACCACAAATGACCTCTTGAGGGTACTCTTGGCCTCTAAGAAAGAATCTTAGTGGCCTCACAAGGTCCTGAGAATTATCTATGGATATCAAGGCTTTGATATGATCAAGGGTGGGAACCTAAGCCTTATTAGAAGTATAAATATTTTAGGAATCCAAGGAAAAACATGATGCCTCAAACCACCACACTTGACCTCTCAAGGTTTAAGGAAAATTCTAGGTCTCAAGGGTCATAAATGACACCTCAAACCACCATAGGTGATTTCTCGAGGGGATCTTTGGCTTTCAAGTTGGGATATGGGCATCATTAGGATATTTTGAGCACTGGGTATGGGTTTTGGGTTCTTGGACATGGTTAAGAGAAGAAACATAAGCATTAGGTCCTAAAGGAAGCTTTTGTCATATGGGGGCAATAACGACATGTTGAACAACCACAAAGGTAATTTCCAATGTATCGTTGGTTTTTGGATGGGGATAGTCAACATTATGAGGTTTTGAAAATTAAGTACGAAGCTATGGACCTTCAATATGGTCAAGGGAAGAATCCCAAAATTTAGTCCCTAAAGGAAGTTGTGGGCTTCTAGGCCCAATAATGACACCTCTAATAATTACAAATGACCTCTCGAGGGCATCCTTTACTTCTAACAAGGTATATAGGTACCATTATTATTTTTGAGCACTAGGTATGGTTTTGAGGACCCTAAACATGGTCATGGGAGGAAACATGAACCTTAGGACCTAATTAAAGCTTCTATCCATCTAGGGCCAAGAAGGATGCCTTGAATAACCACTCATGGCCTCTTAAAGGTGTATTTTCCTATGGGGGTATGTTAGTGCCACTAGGAGGGTTTTAGTAGTGAGTATGTGTCCTAGGGTCTTGGAAACAATCTAGGGAAGAAGATCATGCCTTAGCTCCTAATGAAATATTTTAGGCATATAGAGCCATGAACAATTCCTTGAAGTACCACACATGAACTCTAGAGGGAATCCTTGGTCTCTAAGAAAGGATGTTAGCGCCCTCACATGGTTTTGAGCATTAGATATGTGTCTCAAGGACTTGATATAGTCAAGGTGGAAACCCAATCCTTAGTCGAAGTACAAATATTCTAGGCATCCAGGGCCAAACACAATGCCTCAAACTACAAGACTCGACCTATTGAGGTTTTAGGAAGATTCTAAGGCTCAAGTGTCATGAATGATGCTTCAAACCACCATAAATGACCTCCTGATGGGGTCCTTGGCCTTCGAGTGCGATTATGGGCATCAATAGGATATTTTGAGCATTGGGTATGGGTCTTGGGTCCTTGGACATGATCGAGAGAGAAAACCTATGCCTTAGGTCATAAAGGAAGCTTGTAAGCATTTAGGGAAAACAATGACATATTGAATCACCACAAATGACCTTCTTGCTAGGTATGTGTTATATATTTTGCACGAGTAGTAGTGTCTGCGTTGTACCGAGCACACACGAGGCTTAGAGGGGGTGCAGAGGCAGTTCCCTTGAGAATTTTTTTCCTCAGGAAACGTGTCACATTTTTGCCTCATTTTTCATGTTGCCTTGATTTTTGTGTCCATTGTTGGGCAGTTTTTCGACACATGGTTTTTGACGATGATTTTCTATTTTCAGTTAAGGAATTAGGGTTTTTGACTAATATAGGTCATTGGGTTAGGGTTTTGGATGTCTTTGGCTCCTATGTGTATATTGTATTGTAAATAATGTATCACTATGAATGGATATAGAATATCCTGGTTTTCCTGGTTTGGGTTTCCAGGGGAAAAATGTTTGTATTTTCCATTTTATCTTTTTTGTTCTTTTACTAAAAATTTGTTTGCAGTAAATATTGTACAAGGTTAAAATCTACATTTGGTATCATATATTTGTTAACTTCAGGGGGACACCTTTGTGGTCAAGGGTTTGGCTCGGGACTGTGATAATCCTTGTTACAGTGGGAGATCTTTGGTATTTATTTTTCAGGTGAAAAGAAATGGAAATCAATTTGAAAATGGAGTTCGAGAAGTTAAATGGGAAAAGTTTTGAGTTGTGGAAGCTCAAGATGGAAGATCTGTTGGTGGACATAGATCAATAGACTGCGGTAGATCCAAGTACTGCACCTATATGAACTTCAACATATGATTGGAAAATTTTGGATTGAAAGGCAAAGAGCATAATCCGACTATGTCTCTAAGATTCCATATTACTGAATGTGTCAAAGGAAGATACAACCAAGTATTTATGGGATAAGTTGGGGAAGTTGTATCAGTCTAAGTCCATAGTAAATAAACTATTCCCGAGAAAGAAATTATATAACTTGAGGATGAGAGATGGAGACTCGGTGGCAAAGCATTTGAAGGCATTCAATACTGTGGTAAGTCAGTTAGTATCTGTTGAGATTAAAATTTCAAATGAAGATAAATGTATTAGGTTTTGGCCATAGGTAGTAATACAACTTCCTTGAAGTTTGATGAGATGGTCTCATCCTTGTTGTCTTAGGAGATGAGACAGAAGAATATGGAAGGACATAGCACAGACACATTATTTGCAAGAGGATGTTCCCAGGAAATAAATAGATCTAAGTTCTCAAGTGGGAGATATAAGTCTAAGGGTAGATCTAAATCTCCCGAAAAGTTTGTAAAGGTATGTTGGAGATGTGGAAAAGAGGGGCACTACAAGAAGTAGTGTAGATCCAAAGTTTAGAAAAAGAAGGGATCTGAAGAATCTCCTTCTACATAAGAAAAGACCTTCAAGGAAGAAGGAAGGGATGTGTAATTGGATTCTTCAAGCACACATGTAGATCATGAGGCGTGGTTGGTTGACTCAGGTGCATCATTTCATATGACTCCCCATAGGGAGTGGTTTTGTGAATATGAAAGGTATGATGGAGGTAATGTTTTCCTAGGTGATGACTCGACAAATAGAATCATAGGTCGAGGAAAAGTCAAGTTGAGGCTCATAGATAGAAGAATTAGAACACTACCTAGTGTTCTTCACATCCCAGGTTTGGCCATAAATTTGATTTCTGTAAGAAAAATGGACGATGCAGGGGTAAAAACAATATTTGAAAAGGAAACCTGCAGGATGGTTCTAGGATCAATGATGTTGTTGAAAGGAGTTCAGTTTGGAACTCTATATAAGATGCAAGGAAGCACTATTAGTGATGGGTGTAATAGTTCCATTATTCCTAATATTGGAGTTGAAGAAGAAAGAAATCCTACAGACTTTGGAGAAAAAGTTATGCTGTGGCATCAAATACCAGGGCATATCGGAGAGAAGGGTCTTCGACTACTACACAATAAAGGTATGGTTGAAGGTATGTCTAAATTCTCTCTGGATTTTGATTTATGTAAACATTGTGTATATGGGAAGTAAAATCAGGTAAGATTCCCCTCTGGTGCAGCGAGGGTGGAAATAATTTTACAACTAGTTGACAGTAATGTTTTTGGACCTATGTCGGTCCCATCACTGAGAAAATATATGTAATATGTCTCATTTATAGATGACTGCTCTATGAATACTTGTATATATTTCCTCAGGAATAAATCTGAAGTCTTTGACGGGTTTAAAGAGTTCAAGGCTCTTGTTGAGAATCAAACAGAGAGAAGAATTAAGGTGTTGAGGACAGATGATGGTGGAGAGTTCTACAGGAATGAATTTGAAGAATTATGTAAGAAGTGTGGTATATAAAGGTAGAAGAATACTTCATATACACCTCAACATAATAGAGTTGTAGAACGAATGAACATGACGTTGACGAAAAAGACAAGGTGCATGCTCAGTGGCTCCGGGTTGGGGCAACAATTATGGGCAAAGGCAGTGGGTACTGCATGTTACCTGGTCAAAAGATCACCCTCATCAACATTGGATGACAATACTCCACAAGAGGTATGGACTGGTAAGAAACCTTCTATCACACATCTCAAGGTATTTGGTCGTGATGCATATGTTCATGCTTCAAAGGAAACCAAGAGTAAGCTAGATAAGAAGGCTGAAAAGTGTATCTTTATTGGATATAAAGATGGTCTAAAAGGTTATAATCTTTGGAACCCAGAAAATAAGAAGGTAGTGTATAGATGAGATGTGGTATTTAGAGAAATTAAGGATGTTGTTAAACAAGAAGTACTACCAATTAAGGAAGAACCAGAGAAAATAGAGTTTGATTTAAAGGATGATGAACCAAAATCTACAAAAGAACAAGAATCAAAAGAAGAATATCCTCATACTCCAGTATTAAGGAGATTGGTTCGAGAAAGAAGACTACCGGAAAGGTATACTCCATTTGATTTTCGTTCAAATTTTGCTTTGTCTATTACTGATGATGATTTTAGAACTGTCAGGGAGGCAGTGGATACCGAGGATGGAAATCTCTAGAAAAAGGCCATGGAGGAAGAAATGGAAACCTTGGATAAGAATGAGGCTTGGGATCTAGTGGAGTTTCCAACTGGAAGAAATCCATTGACAACAAATGGATATTTAAAAGGAAGCTGAATGCAGAAGGAAAAGTGGACAAATACAAAGCTCAATTAGTAGAAAAGGGTTATTCCCAGGTTGAGAGAACTGATTTTGGTGACATTTTTTCTCCTGTTGCCAAGTTAACCTCTATAAAATTTCTATTATTTGTTGCTGCTACATTTGATTTTGAAGTAGAACAGATGGATGTGAAGACATCATTCCTACATGGGGATCTGGAAGAATAAATCTATATGAAGCAACTAGAAGGTTATGTTGTGAAGGGAAAGAAGGAGCTGGTATGCAAGCTGGAAAAGTCCCTGTATGGTTTAAAACAATCACCAAGGATGCGGTGTAAAAAATTTGATACGTATATGCTGGAACTTGGTTTCACAAGAAGCAGAGAGGATCATTGTGTGTATTTTAAATTAATTGGTGATCATTTAATTTATTTGGTCTTGTATGTGGATGACATGTTGTTGATAGAAAACAATAAGGAGATTATCCAGGATGTGAAAACTTAGTTGTCCTCTAAATTTGACATGAAGGATCTCGGTGCTTCAAATTTCGTTTTGGGAATGGAAATTAAAAGAGACAGGAAAAAGAGGAAACTCCTATTAAATCAGAGAAAATATGTCGAGACAATATTGCAAAGGTTTAATATGAAATAATGTAAATTGTTCAAGGTCCCTATTCCTTTTGGTGTAAAGTTATCTGCAGATCAGTGTCCCAAGACATATGAAGAGGAGGAGGACAGGTCTCGTGTTCCATATGTGAGTGCAGTTGGAAGCTTGATGTATGCAATGGTCTGTACTAGGCCAGACATTGCACATGTAATGGGAGTTTTGAGCAGGTATATGTCAAAACCAGGGAAGGAGCATTTAACAACAGTAAAAAGGGTTTTCAGGTATTTGCGTGGCATTGCTAGCTATGGATTGTGCTACCAAGGAAGATCAGGATTGGACAGGGTGGTGGATATACATGGCTTTGTGGATGTAGACTGGGCTAGATATCTAGATCATAGGAGATCTACAAGTGGGTATGTGTTTAACCTGTTTGGAGGAGCAATAAGTTGGTTGAGCAAAAGATAAGTTGTAGTAGCACTTTCAACTACAAAAGCTAAATACATGACAACCACTCATGCAAGTAAGGAAGCAATATGGTTACAAATATTGTGTTCAAGTATTGGGTTGGTATAGCAAACTGTAAGGATAGATTGTGATAGTCAGAGTGTATTTTTTCTAGCGAAGAATCCGACTTATCATTCAAAGACAAAGAATATTGATATTCAATATCACTTTATGAGAGACATGGTTGAAGAAAAGAAAGTATTGTTGATGAAGGTGAACACTTTGATGAATGTTGCAGATTCATTAACAAAATCTATGAGCAATCATAAGTTCTCTTGGTGTAGAGGATCCATGGGCATTGCTGCCTTTGATTGTTGACTATGTAACCCTGTAACCCCCTGTATGCAAAGAAAACAACAAGTGGGAGAATGTTGGGTATGTGTTATATTCTTTGCATGAGTATTAGTGTTTGTGTTACACCAGGCGCGCAGGGGGGTGAAAACCCCCTGTGCAGGGGTTTGGGGATAGCGCCCCTGAGAAAACATTTTGCCTCGAGAAATGTGTCACATTTTTTTCTCGTTTTTTGTGTTGCCTCGATTTTTGTGTCCATTGTTGGATGGTTTTTGGACACATGGTTTTTTTCGACGATTTTCTATTTTCGATTAAGGAATTAAGGTTGTTGACTAATCTAGGTCATTGGGTTAGGGTTTTGGATGTCGCTCGCTCCTATATGTATATTTTATTGTAAACAATGTATTACTATGAATGAATATAGAATATGCTAGATTAAAATCTACACTTCTAGGGTATCCTCGAGATGGAGATAGTCAACATTACTAAGATAGTCAATATAATATTTGAATATATTCATGGATGTGCAACATATTATATTATATAGATTAATAAGATTGAAACTATGTTTTATATATTAAAAGGATAATATAATATATAGATATATATAGATAAATTTAGGAATATGCAATAAAAATAAAATTAAAATTAGAATAAAATGATAACATTTTACTTATAAATATTTTAATTTGATTATTTAATTATATAAAATTAGAAAATGATAAAATTTTGTTTATAAATATTTTAATTAATTAATTTAATTATAAATGTAAAAATAGAATAAAATACAAAATAAAATGATAAAATTTTACTTATAAATATTTTAATTTGATTATTTAATTATATTAATTATATAAAATTAGAAAATGATAAAATTTTATTTATAAATATTTTAATTAATTAATTTAATTATATATAAATATTTTAATTAATTAATTTAATTATATATTTATTAATATTATGATGATGATGATGATGATGATGATGATGATGATGATGATGATGATGATGATGATGATGATGATGATGATGATGATGATGATGATGATGATGATGATGATGATGATGATGATGATGATGATGATG
>ML793222.1:193574-219920 GCA_009831015.1 Picea engelmannii
TTTGTGAAGCTAAAGATATAGAAGAGTCAGTATTACCAGTACATAAATACAATGTACCTACCTTCTCTCCTTTTTCTATCACCAATAATCCTTTGATGACCTTCCACGTCTTATCTGTAAATATGGATATACAACCTTCATTTTCCAATTTCCCTGTTAAAATTAAATTTTTCCTTAAATTTGGAATATGTCTTACCTCTTTCAACAACCATTGGTTTCTATTGCGTTGCTTTATTTTTACCTTACCCGTTCCAACAATTTTGCATGGTGCATAATCACCCAAATGAACCTGTCCAAAATCACCTTGAACATAATCTAGAAAATGTTTCCTATGGGGTGTGGCATGAAATGACGCCCCTGAGTCTACTACCCAAGACTCAAAAATATTATCTACAAAAGAATCAAAGCATCTTGTAACACATCACCTATTACATTTGCTTCCTGATTTCTCTCCTGCTGTCCATATCTTTGTTTCTTTGGAGCTTTGTAGTCTTTCTTCAGATGTCCTTTCTTCCCACAATTCCAGCACTCTATCTTTCCAAGTCTGGATTTGAATCTTCCCTTCCTAGAATTCCCATGGTTCCCTGAGCCCTTTCCTCTATCCTTTTGTCTTCCCCTATTCTCCATGTTCAACGCATTACCTGATGTCTCACCTATGTTTTTCCGTTGCATTTCCTCACTAAGGATAACACCGACAACATTATCAAATTTTAAAGTATTTGAACCAGAGACAGAGTTACTTACAGCCATGACCAAGCCATTCCAGCTTTCTGGCAATGAGGACAAGATTAGAAGAGCCCTAACCTCATCATCAAAGTCCACTTTTATAGAACTTAGTTGATTAGTAACTGTATTAAATTCATTTAAATGATCTGCAACATACCCACCTTCTAACATCTTCATATTAAATAATCTCTTCATTAGAAATACCTTATTGGATGTAGAGGGTTTTTCATACAATTTGGCCAACGCATCCATAAAACCCTTCGTTGTCTTTTCTTTCGAGATATTGAAAGCCACCGATGCTACTAGGCTCAGTCGTATCGTTCCTAGAGCCTTTCTGTCAAGAATATCCCATTCTTCGTCCTTCATGGCCGCCGACTTCTTTGCTACTCCACTCAATGGTAGGAATAGATCCTTCTGATATAAATAATCTTCCATCTGCATTTTCCATAACTGATAGTTTTGGCCATTAAATTTCTCGACCCTAAACTTTCCATCTTTCGACATTTCTCCCACTCGAACCAGGAACCCTCTTTTCCTACAAGTTACCTTACGCTATGATACCAGTTGTTAGAAAAATAGGACCGTGGAGCAATAAAATAAAACAAATGCAGAAACAAAACAGAAAATATACACAATACAAGAGAGACACAGATTTACATGGTTCACCCAGTGTGGGTTACGTCCACTAGAGAAATTGCCAAGTCCTTTCTTTATTATTATCCAGCAAAATGAAGGGATACAACCTACAACAAAACCCATTGTAACTTCCTCTTGTTTCTCTCACAGTCTCCTCTCTCATAATACAATACTCACCAACATACATAGCCGCAATACCTTTCCCTCATAAAAGAGGGTTGCCTTCTAGGGAAAAAAACCCTAACATAATCTCTATCGTTAGATTTGCGACCTTATAATGAACGGTCCAGATTTACAATGAAATTACAATATACTTTTACAAGGCAATTTTTGCTTCGGGGGATGCGCCCCCGAACCCCTGCTGGGGGGGCCGCTTGCCCCCAGACCCCCCAGCCGAGGGGATAGCCCCCTCAGACCCCACAGAGGGGGTACCCCCCCTCTGCACTCCCCCGCGTGGAAGAGTGTACATACTTCTAGGGTGTAAATACTTCATGGGGTATAAACATGGCTGAAAGTAAAAGACCTCTAAATCAGGAAGATAATCAGGCTCCACAACCAACAGATAAATGGTTAGACCTTCTGGAAGGGTATTTTTCTGTTCACAACTTTTCTGATAGAGAAACTATTACATTTTCGCTCCTCAATGCCATCCCCCATGTCAAATATTGGTGGTATACTTTTTGTGAGCAAAAGGAAATAAAAGGATCCACATTATTTACAGTTGCACCCACTTGGGTTTCCTTCAAGGATGTTACTAAAGAATAATACTACCCTGTTGGAAGTTATGATGACTTGTATACAATATGAACCACACCGTGATAGGAAAGAGATCAAACAGTGCCATAGTTCACTAATGTCTTCCATACCTTGCACACCAAGATGGGCATCCAATATTCTTAGTGAAATCTAGTGCTCAAGTACTGTGGTGTTCTACATAGATACATCCAAACAAAAATGTAGTTTTTGGACATCTCATCCTTGGGTGCGACCTATCGATATGTTGTCAAAATTGAGCAGAAGAGGAAACAAAAGACGCAGTAGTTTGGTTCTGGGACCCCCTCACAATAGAAGCAGGGAAAGGGCATCCCCAACCCATAGAACAAAGGACAAAGAAAATATGGGCAACCTCAAGACAACTAGTCCAAGCCACAAGCAAAGAAGGACAATGAGAAGATGAAGAAAGATATCGGGAATTGGTGCAGCTTCCATAATATCCTCTGGCATTACACTGTTGATTGCCTCTCAAATAAGTCATTGGTGGTTGAGGTAAAAGTCTATGAATTAGATGTGGGTTCCAACTCTGATTCAAAACCAGAAAAGGAGAGATAGATCATTGACATAGAACCCAGTGCCATTGTTGCTACCACCAAAATCTAGCTCGGGGAACTTGATGATCCAGAGGAAGGAGAACGCCTCTTTCATTCATAGATGTGGGTTAAAGGGATTCCATTGCACTTCATTGTTGATAGTGGTAGCTAGAATAACCTCTTCTCAATATAGATCGTCAAGTGACTAACCCTACTGACAAGGCCGCAACCACATCCCTACACCATCAGATGATTCCATCAAGGAAGAGATCTTCACGTTAGCCAACAGTGTCGCATGTCGTACATAATCAAGCCATTCAAAGATGGGGTATTGTGGGATGTTTATCCACTTTAATTTTGTGATGTTATTTTGGGCCAACCTTATTTATGGAAATATCATGTTGTATATGAGTCTAGGCCTCACAATGTTATTATTATCTTGAACGGGAAATTGTACAATATTCTCGAGGTAGTCCCACATAGTGATTTTTCTTCTTCATGATTCACTCTTAAAGTGAGCGAAACGTTTTAGCCACATCCATGGCCTCCGCGTCCAACCTCTCCACATACTAGAAGAAAGTGGATAACGTCGTGGAAGAATACAAAGACATATTCACATACACTATTAGGTCAAGCATCCCATCGATCTGACCCCCAACGTACCACTACCTAATGGGCCAGTATATCACCACCCTCTACTAGAAAATGAGGAGATCAAGTGTCAGATATAATAAATACTCCACAAGGGGAACATATGATCCAACTCATCACCTTTTGGAAGCCCAATTATGATGGTGCAGAAGAAAAATGGGACTTGGCGACTTAACATGGATTACTAGGCCCTGAATAAAATAACAGTCAGGAACCGGTACTTGATTCCATGAATCGACAATCTCCTTGATCAAATCAAGGGGGAAAAATACTTTAGTAAGATTGATCTGAAGTTTGGATACCATCAGGTCCCAATATAATAGACATATGTATGGAAAACTACCTTCAAGTCAAAAGAAGGTCTTTTTGAATGGTTGGTCATGCCCTTTGGTTTGACAAATTCCCCAACAACTTTCATGAGGATGATGGATGATATCTTGAAACCTTTCATTAATTATTTTTTGGTGGTGCATATGGATGAAATACTTGTCTACAACAAGACTTGGGAAGAACACTTGCAACATATTTAGTAGGTTTTGCACAGTTTGCGACAACACAAGATATATCCCAACTTGGAAAAATGCTCTTTCGGCATGGATATGATCCAATACCTAGGCTACATTGTTGATGCACATGTTGTGCATGTTGATCAATCCAAGATCCAAGTCATCCGTGACTGGCCAACCCCAACCACGCTCAATGAGCTTTGGAGCTTCTTAGGCCTTGCCAATTTCTATCGCAGGTTCGTGTTGGGATTCTCCCATATTGTATGGGACCTCAACCAAATAAATAGGGTTGATGGTTAGGAAATATTTGCATGGGTCCTGTCCCAATAGAAAGTGTTCAATGATATAAATAAGTGCTTTTTCTTCGCCCTTGTGCTTTCATTACCTGACCTAGAACATCCCTTTGAGATTGAGACATATGCTTCAGACTATGTTGTGGTCACATTAATCACTCAACACGGCCACCCCGTGCCCTATCATAGTTAGACACTATTAGATGTCATCTGTAAGTACGCTACTTAAGAAAAATAAATGTACTCCATTATGTAAGCCTATTGCCAATGAAAGAATTACATTCTCGAGAAGGAGATACTCATCCACACTTATCATAAGTTGATGTAGTTCATGCAGACACAAGGAAAATTGCAGAATGACCACCATCAGAAGTGGTCCACATATTTGTAGCAATTCCACTTTAACATCAAGTATAAAACATCTATGTGGAATTCACCAGAAGTATAAAGTGGAATTGCTACAAATATGTGGACCACTTCTGATATGCGGACCACATATTTGTAGCACATATAGTCGTGACATTCACCACAGTGCTTGATTCTAGCAACCATGGGACCTTTGGATGGCCCCATCTCTATGAGAAAGATCTTGACTTCACCAACACCTGCCAGATGTTGGGCACAGACATACATTTCACTAATTTCCATCTCTAGGATGGGTTGCTGTGCAATTTGGGACATCTCTGTGTTCCATCAAGGGAGCGAGCGAAGATGATAATTTGGGAATCCCACTACATTCAGATGGAAAAATACTTCATCGTGGAAAAGACATTAGAAGTGCTCCAGTGACATTTATAATGGCCAAAACTTTGACAGGATGTTAGAAAGTATATTTGGTCCTGCATTACCTGCACTATTTACAAACCGACCACTAAGAAACAATGCCTATACACTCCTCTGCCTACTCTTGACAGGCCCTGGGAATCCATCTCAATGGACTATATGTCGGGCCTTCCGTCCACCAAGATCGAAAATGACTTGGTTTTTTGGTTGTTGATCGCTTTTATAATATGGCGATTATATACTCCTGCAATAAGATCATCATATAAGAGGCCAGTACCAATCTCTTCTTTGAATTAGCATGGGTATAATTTGGGATCCCACAAACCATTATCTCAAATCGGGACAGTCGGTTCCTCAACACATTCTAGTCTAGCCTCTGGTCACTACTAGAAACCAAGCTCACCAAGTCCATTTCCTTCCACCCCCAGACGAATGGCCAAACCGAGGTCATCAACTAGATGATCATGCACATCCTGCACGTGTACAATTCCAAGAAACCTCATAACTGGGATGAGATTCTTTCTAATGTTCAATACAACAACAACAGAGCCATACATAGCTCAACTGACCACATCCCCTTTCAGGTGGGGTTGGGATTTCAATCATTAGGTCCAACGGATGTTGTACTACCCCTAGTGGCCACCCAAGCAGACTCGTCGCATTCTCCAACTAGAGTTGATAAAGCCACCTAGTTCATTGAGAATATCCAACACATCCACCAATAGGTTCAAGATATTTTATAGAAGTTGAATGCCAAGTACAAGTAGTGCCATGATCAACACCACGTGCCATACCAATTTTACGTGGGAGACAAATTTTCGTTGCACTTGCAGAAAGAATGCCTTACAGGGCCTCATCAAAATCTTCGTCCAGTCCATTATGGACCCTACACCATCACCAAGGATGTGGGTGACAATTATTTTGAGCTCAACCTTCCCCCCTTCCTTGTATTGCAACTATTGTTCAATGTGAACTTTCTTCGGCCTTATTTTCCACCATTACTGAACACCCTAAAGATAACAGAACAATTGACATTGTTATCTCCTAGCCTAGGGATAACTAAGGAGATTATGTCTCGAGGCCCACAGGTCCTAGACATGGAGTTCCGAGAGCCATATTGACTTGAGCTTGGCCCTGGAGGGCCCAAATTTCTTCTTCAGCACCACCATCTTGTCACCAACAATAACATCCATCCCATCGTCCTGGTACTTAAGCAACAGTGGGTCTTGCTCCATGAGGTAATGAGTTTGGGTATAATGGTATGTGTCACTCTACTTCTCAAAACATTTGAATATGTGCATTTAATTATTTTTTCTTCATGACATGTGCTTGGACTTTATTCCTTTCCACTTGTCCATACATGGGGGGAGTCACATAATGCCCTAGCAAGTTGGTTCCCTTAGGAGTGAGTTGCAACCGGGTGGGTTCATGAAAGGCCATTGTCCATTCCCACCATACTTATCAGTTTCCATCATCTTCCCTCTCATCCATCCCCTACATTGGTTCATGCACTGGGTATGCCAAGATAGCAAAGGGTTGTACCTTACCTTGTGGGAAGAAGGGTCTAAAGACCCAAAGGGTAAAAGTAGCTGGAAAAATATAAAATCCAAAAGAACAAAACCTTCATATGCTTCTCCCAAGGATCCACGAGAAAGAAATAAAATGCTTCTAAGAAAGAAATGGAGGGACCCATAAAATAATAAAATCAAGACCTAGTTGGAGGATACATGGTCTCATCACGAGCCAACCTATTAGGTCCATGGGCATGTAGTGGTCTGACACTACCATTCATCTAGTCACCATGACAGGGTAGTGTCTCTTGGTGGCATAGCCAAGAGAAAGGGGGTCTCATCACAATCCAACCTTCTCAAAACCATGAAATTCTTGTGGGTAACACTGTCACCACTGGTCACCATGCTAGGTCAATGTCACCCATCTATTCTCTTGAAAGAAAAAATCAATAAGATAAAATGGTAAAAGACATTGAATGGACTTGGAAACATATGCATCTGTGACAAGGTGCAGCTCACCCTCTTCAGAGGCACCCACAGGTAAGCCATACATTTCTCTTTCATCACTGCACCCATTGCTCAAACATCCCCATACCACCTTATCCACTTACATGACCTAGATTGGTATTCACCTGGAAACATCCCACATTCAATGTGAATCATCCCAATAGGACCTCTTGAAACCCTCTCCAAACCTAGCTTGTAGAATAGCAACAACTTTGACCACTTGTCTGGGAAAGGGGGGTTTTATGCACATGTTTAGATAACTTGATTATTAGACGTGATTGACATTGCTATGATCCATGTGACTTATGAGCCCATGGAGGGCGTAATTTTTGTTGTTGCGGGACCATGCCCGATAGATAGGTACACATGGGGAGATGATTAGTTTGGACCTCCATAGGGATAAAATCCCACTAGATGGATCATGAGACCCCAACCAGGGGCATACACATACTAGAGGATTGCACCAGAGAGAGAGGAGGATGTTCCACCAGAGACAACCCCGCAGGCCTAGATCCAGGGGGGTCTTTCTCTCCCACTATGATGTTGGCCCTGGAAGACCCATGAAGTCACCTGTATGATCATTGAGGTCACCCAACATTAGATGGACATGATGGAGGAAGTTGTGTGCCAAGTTGCATGTGTGGCATGATCCAGGGGCCTTGAGAGGCCTAACGTTTTTCTCTTGGAGACCAATGTTTCACCTAGGAGGCCCAACGTCACCCTAGAAGGGCATGATATCACCTCTCTTGATTTATTTAGGGTTTAATTTTTCAATTTTATGTAAAAAATTAGATATTTCATGTAAACTGGCCATGTCGGCCTTTTTGACCTAATTTTGTAATTAAAGGTCATTGTAATTGTATAAATAAGGGGTTTTGCCCTTGTGTTTTTTATCATCTTTGACTCACACAAGTGAGGTCTGAAATTTTCTCCCTACTTAGGGTTTATTGGCTGAAATTTTAGGCGCGCTTCTTGGAGGATGCTAAATTTTTTTGTTTCTTGGACTTTTTCTTGCTGGAAAATATTAAACTAGGCTTATTGCTAGATTATTCTTGGTCGATGTAAGTGAATTTCTGCAATTCTTCTATTCTTTGAATGGTTATGGTACATTTACTTTTCATTTATTCCAATATTATGAAATTGCTAGTTTAAAACCCTAGGAGAACAAGAACATGTTATTGTCCTTGTTTTAACAATTTTTAACCTACTAGATTGTGCTAGAAACCCTACTTTTGAAGCATTGTACTAGATCCCTGCCATTGCAACACTCTAGTTTCATTTGCTTCATCAAGCCATTAATTGTTTCAAGCTTGAGCTAAAGAATAAGGAAAACCGCCAGGGCTAGGGATACCTACTTCCCAGTAGTCGTTTTCCTTCTAAGTCTTGTTGATTGAGGCCTTGGGTTACCAACACCTCAATCATCATCCTTGTTTGTCCTTAGCTCCTACATTATCATTTGTTTCCTTCAATCTTGCTCCTGCGAAGTGACTCCATTATCCCTAAAAGGCACCGATTTAGACCTTGAATTTGATTGATTGATGAAACCAACCATTAAATCTTTTACCTCAAGCAACCTACTAACCTTTCCTAACCATAGATTAGAATAATTCACTAACCTTATTTATGCTATTACAAAAGTAGTCTACAACCATTTATTACAACAATAAAAGCACTTAAAAGAAATTGCAAAAGTTGATTTATGTACTGCCTAATTAGCTTATGAAAACTGCTAGTACATTGTTATTATTGGGTTATTATTTATGGTGATTGTGAAGCTCTTTCAAGGAATTTATTGTGAATCTATTATCTTGTAAAAAATTTTGTTATAAAATTTTGTTTCCTTCATCTTGCATCAACTTATTTCTTTTATTGACTAGTCCAAGGTTTATGAAGCACTAACATCAAATTGTACTTGCAAAAGATATTTTTTTCTTGTTTCTTTGTTTTGGGCAGGTACATATAAGCACATCATTGCTTCATCATTGATTAAAACTTTGGGACTTTCTGATCAGTGTGAATTGTGAGAGGGGATACCCCTTTTATTGACACTTTAACCTTTTCTTTCTCAAACCCCCAGGTCACCGGGGATGTCTCCCATGGGATATCATCCCTAAATAGAAAGAGGTATATTATTAAGGTGAAAGTGATAGGATAACCTCCTATTACACCAATTTTCCTTCCCTTAGCCTTTCCCTTTAGGAAAAGTACAAATTGTGCGATAACATTTTGGCACCATTGTCGGGGAACACTGAGTCAATTCTCCTCAAGACGACAATTTTCAGTAAGCCTTTCCTTAAAATATTTTACTTTGCAAATCTTACCTGGTGACTCCACTGAGGGTGATCCCCTCATCCCTTTGATAGTTTCAAGAAAATTATCTGGCGACTCCACTAACCTTTTCCAAGGTGCCACCTTACTCTCAATTCTGTGATATTTCCAAGTTATGGGATGATGATGCCCTGGGAACAAGTGTATCTGACTATTGATTTCAAAAGTTTTCAAGGATACCTGAATTACTTTGATAAAAAATGGTCAAGAAACTCTCCAAGATTTGGAGGCCTCCCAATTAATCACATTGTAGAATTCTTGAAGTATATAAGCGAGATAGAATTGGGAGGGGAGGATGTTCTGGTAAAATTATTCATACTTTCTCTGCCATCCTTCTTGCAAGATTGGTTTAAGAGTTGTTGCAAAGATAGGGCTATTTCATCTTTCATAGACCTCATCAGTAGGTTTATTGAGTTTGTGAAACCACAATTCCTGACATATGAAGATGCCCTTGAGAATCTCGCAGCAACCCTAGAAAATGAAGGATTCACCACTGAAATTGTGGGAGATCTCAGGGATGTGTACCTTACTCAATACCAAGAACCCTTTGATATATAGGAATAGATTTACGAAGAAAATTGTCAACTCCTTGAAGAGGAGAAAGATTTATTCCATAATTCAATAGAATGCAATGAAGATTTAACTAGAGAAGTGAATTATGATGATGAAGCACTGGTAACTTCTCCTCTATCTGATGAAGCTCTCCAAGATCCTATCTCTCCTCCACAAGATGAAGAGAATGAGGTGATTCATTTTCCTTTCCAGTTTTTTGATGACACATTGTTCTATGAATCAAAAGGTGAAGAAGTAAAGGAACCCTTGGAAGAGCTAGCTCCTTCATTTTTTGATGAAGATGAAGAGATGAGTCTTGGGGATGGTGTACTGGACCCTCTTCAAGTTAATTAATTCATCCAAGTCATTGATGCTCCTGCACAAAAGGAAGTGAAAATGGTAAGTTACTTCCCTTTCTAGAATTTTGATGATTCTTTGTTTTATGATTTGGAAAGAGAAGAGGTGCTAGATGATCCCTTGGATGCATTAAATCCTTCATTTTATGATAAAGGTAGTAACATTGTTGATAATATTGATGATTTAATACATGTTGGAAGGTGTAAGTGGGATGTGATTAGTTCTAATGAAGATCCCATTTACGACATCGAGGGTCAGTTCCAAAAGTTTCCTTTACAACTATCGTATGAGGTTACTAATTTTGACAATTGGCAACAGGGAGATGGTATAATTACAAACCTTTTCTAGACACCTAAGGATGACCTGGTGCTATATTCTCTTAGTGATTTTTGGTCATTTTTTGAGGATTTTGATGATTATTCCTCTGATCACTTGGATTTATTCCATGATGAATATTATCAACCACCATTGTGCTCAAATATTGATAGAGGTAAGGACATCATTTTCCTAGAGAAGAATCCATGTGATAATGTTTTCCATCCCCCTTCGATTGTTTTATCTTACTGTGTCATTAAACGTGTAGTTGGGAAGTATATCCCTTGTATTAAGTTTCCTTTGAGGAAAACCTTAGAATTCAAGGGTAGGTTGAATACCTCAAGAATAAGTATGTCATCTCAGTCTTTCATCCTTCCCTTAAGAATTCATCACTCATCTTCTAGGTCCTTGTTAGTCCCTTCCCATACCTCAGATTGTGAAGACATCCAAGGTAGCCAGCCTCCAAACTCTTTGAGTCAGTCTATAGAACCTTGGATTTTTCACGATCCCTTTTTGAGATGGATTGAGCACTTTCCTAAAGGTGTGAATTGACATGATTTTGTCCCTCCCTCCCACCTCCATGAGCTAGAATTTATGATTTCCAATGATACAATACATTCTTTAACTCATGCTATTTTTGTGCCTAACTTATCATTATTTTGGTTTATGATGAAGCACATAGACAGGTATTATGAGACATTGTTAGGATGGTTTCATTAGCTATTTGACTACACCTAGGATTCAACCAATAAGTAAGTATAGGTAAGTAGGTAGAAATTTTCATTCATTGTGTATACCATGTTCATTTCATGCTAGAGAAGTTGTATTTCCATTTGTATATATGCTTGCTTACTTTCATATGCATTGCACCATGTATGAGCCATGAGTGATATCACCACCCCAAATGATTACTAATCAATCTTGTTGAGATCTAGTATGTCACAGGTCATACCAGAGATGATGAGGTTCTCATGTGCTCTATGGTGAGCACATGTACCCAAGTTGGAGTCAGATGTTATCCCCTAGCCTAGGGATAACTAAGAAGATTATGTCTCGAGGCCCATAGGTCCTAGACATGTAGTACCGAGAGCCATATTGACTTGAGCCTAGCCCTGGAGGGCCCATATTTCTTCTTCAATTCCTCCATCTAGTCACCAACATCAACATCCATCCCATTGGCCTTGT
This sequence comes from Picea engelmannii, assembly GCA_009831015.1. NCBI lineage: Eukaryota > Viridiplantae > Streptophyta > Pinopsida > Pinales > Pinaceae > Picea > Picea engelmannii. The sequence goes on from ML793222.1 coordinate 205,232, forward strand.
TCTTCAGTAGCAATGGGTCTTTCTCCATGAGGTAATGAGTTTGGGTATCATGGTATGTGTCACTATGATTCTCAAAACATTTGAATATGTGCATTTAATTTTTTTTGCTTCATGACGTGTGCTTGGACTTTATGCATTTCCACCTGTCCATACATGGGGGGAGTGACATAATTTCCTAGCAAGTTGGTTCCCTTATCAGTGATTTGCAACCAGGTGGGTTCATGAAAGTCCATCATCCATTCCCACGATACTTATCACTTTCCATCATCTTCCCTCTCATCCATCCCCTACATTGGTTCAGGCACTAGGTTTTCCAAGATAGCAAAGGGTTGTACCTTATGTTGTGGGAAGAAGGGGATAAAGGCCCAAAGGGTAAAAGTAGCTGGCAAAAGATAAAATCCAAAAGAACAAAACCTTCAGATGCTTCGCCCAGGGATCCCCGAGAAAGTAATAAAAAAATTCTTAGCAAGAAATGGAGGGACCCATAAAATAATAAAATCAAGACCTAGTTGGAGGACAGGGGGTCTCATCACGAGCCAACCTATTAGGTCCATGGGCATGTAGCAGTATGACACTACCATTCAGTTGGTCACCATGCCAGGGTAGTGGCTCTTGGTGCCATAGCCATGAGAATGGGGGTCTCATCACGATCCATCCTTCTCATCTTTGTGAAATGATTGTGGGTAACACTACCACCATTGGTCACCACACCAGGGCAGTGTCCCCCAACTATTCTCTTGAAAGAAAAATCAATAATATAAAAAGGTAAAAGGCATTAAATGGGCTTGGAAAATTATACATCCATGACAAGGTGAAACTCACCCTCTTAAGAGGAACCCATAGGTAAGCCATAAATTTCATTGTCATCACTGCACTCATTGCTCAAACGTCCACATACCACCTCATCCACTTACATGACCTTAATTGGTCTTCACTTGGAAATATCCCACATCCAATGAGAATTATCCCAATAGGACCTCTTGAAACCCTCTCCAAACCTGGCTTGTATAATAACATAATGTCTTTGAGCACTTGTCTGGGAAAGGGGGGTTTTATGCACATGTTTAGATAACTTGATTATTAGACATGATTGACATTGCTATGATCCCTGCGAATTATGAGCCCATGGAGGGCATACTTTTTGTTGTTGCAGGACCAAGCTCGATAGATAGGTACACATGGGGATATTTTTAGTTTGGACCTTCATAGGGATAAAATCCCACTAGATGGATGTTGATACCCCAACCAAGGGTATACACGTACCACATGCTTGCACCGAAGAGAGAGGAGAATATTCCACCAGATACAGCTTGGAAGGCCTGAACCTAGAGGGGTCTTGACCTCCCACTATGATGTTGGCCCTGGAAGGCCCATGACATCACCTCTATGACCCTTGATGTCACCCAATGTTAGATAGACACGATGGACACAATTGTGTGCCAAGTGGCATGTGTGGCATGATCCAGGGGCCTTGTGAGGCCTAACGGTTTTCTCTTGGAGGCCAACGCTTCAACTAGGAGGCCCAATGTCACCCTAAAAGGGCATGATGTCACCTCTCTTTCTTTATTTAAGGTTTAATTTGTCAATTTTATGTAAAAAAATGGATTTTTCATGTAAACTGGCCATGTCGGCCTTTTTGACCTAATTTTGTAATTAAAGGTCATTGTAACTGTATAAATAAGGGTTTTTTCCCTTGTATTTTTTATCATCTTTGACTCACACAAGTGAGGTCTGAAATTTTCACCCTACTTAGGGTTTATTGGCTGAAATTTTAGGCACACTTCTTGGAGGAGGCTAAATTTGGTGTTTCTTGGCATTTTTCTTGGTGGAAAATATTCAACTAGGCTTATTGCTAGATTATTATTGGTGGATGTAAGTGAATTTATGAAATCCTTCTTTTCTTTGAATGGTTATGGTACATTTACTTTGCATTTATTCCAAGATTATGAAATTTCTAGTTTAAAACCCTAGGAGAACAAGCACATGTTATTGTCATTGTCTTAACAATTTTTCACCTACCAGATTGTGCTAGAAACCCTAGATTTGAAGTATTGTACTAGATCCCTGCCATTGCAACACTCTAGTGTCATTTGCTTCATCAGGCCATTAATTGTTTCAAGCTTGAGCTAAAGAAGAAGGAAAATTGCTAGGGCCTAGGGTTACCTACTTCCTAGTAGTTGTTTTCCTTCTAAGGCATGTTGATTGAGGCCTTGGGTTACCGACACATCAATCATCATCCTTATTTTTCCTTAGCTCCTACATTATCATTTGTTTCCTTCGATCTTGTTGCTACAAAGTGACTCTATTATCCCTAAAGGGCACTGATTTAGACCTTGAATTTGATTGATTGATGAAACCAACCATTAAATTTTTTACCTCAAGCAACCTACTAACCTTTCCTAACCCTATATTATACTAATTCACTAAAATTCTTGTTGTTTTTACAAAAGTAGGCTAAAACCATTTATTACAGCAGTAAAAGCACTCAAAAACAATTGCAAAAGTTGATTTATACATTGCCTAATTAGCTCTTGATAACTGCTAGTACATTTCTATTATTGGGTTATTATTTATGGTCATTGTGAAGCTCTTTTAAGGCATTTATTGTGAAGCTATTATCTTGTAAAATTGTTGTTATAAAATTTTGTTTGCTTCATCTTGCATCAACGTATTGTTTTTATTGACTAGTCCAAGGTTTATGAAGCACTCAAATCAAATTGTACCTACAAAATAAATTGTTATCTTGTTGCTTTGTTCTACATCTAAGCACATCATTGCTTCATTGATTAAAACTTTGGGACTTTATGATCGGTGTGACTTGTGAGAGGGGATACCTTTTATTGACACTTTAACAATTTCCTTCTCAAACCCCTAGGTCATCGGGGATGTCTCCCCTGGGCTATCATCCCTAAATATAAATAGGTATCTTATTAAGGTGACAATGATAGGATAACCTCCTGTTACGCCAATTTCCCTTCCCTTAGCCTTTCCCTTTGGGACGAGTACAAATTGTGCGATAACAGACACCAACAGAGCTCAACCGTGACTGCATGGAACATGCATCCACTGATAATATCATGGACACATAGGTCAAGTTCACTCACCAACAGAGGATCCACATTTATCGGGTTGTTAAACCAGAGAAACTCCTCCACCAAGGAAAGTGGCTCACCCAGGGTAAAATTCAACAGAAGTTTCCTCATCTGATGGGGGCACTCAACGCAATGAAGACCATTGCTTCCTAAGGGGGGATAATTGATCTAGGAGGATCTTAGTGGAAACCCACATTTTCCAACTGAATCAATTTTGTTTTTTGGCAAATTACTATTTTTAGTAGTTTTTTTATTCCTAAACTTCTGGGGCCATTTTGCGGGACTAAACGATGATTTTTCATGATTTTGCACCTCAATGATGGCTTCTTGCTTCGATTGATCACCCTAAATGAAGCTCCTCATCAATACCTTTCCAACGAGCTATCGGGCACCCTAAACGAATATTGTATGCAAAAGTTACAACCTCGGGAATTTGATGTACTAACTTACCCCAATGGGGCCCACATGAATTTTGGTGCTTCATCTCCTAGGGTTAGATTTTTTGATGTCGAGGGTTTTGGAATTCATTTTTATTGTAAAAATACTTCAAAGACTCATTTTATTGATCTTCTCATGAATGAGCATAGCTGTCACATCTCTTCTCAGAGATAAGCTGCCACCATTCTAGCAAGTTTGTTTATGTCTGCATTTTACAGTTTTCAACATATTTCTTATTTAATAGAAGCCAATTTTTACTGTATATCTGTTATTTTTCACTGTCTCTGTATTAATATTATAAATATGTGGTTTCATTTCGTTACGTTCATAAATCCCGATCAATCTTCCCCTCTCGTTGGAGCCTGAGAAACTAGGGGGATGGAGCCTCCTTCCAGTTGGAGTTGGAGAATTGGAAGTTGGTGCTTCCTTGAATGTAATTATTGACATATAAGAAAAACATTATGTGGTTTTCTCCTAGATTGGGTTTCCACTTAAATATTGATTTATTTTGCATTGTATGGATGTGTTTGTTATTGTTTATTATGCACTGATGAATGTTAATGTTTATGATACAATAATATATTGATGATGACCATGTTAACATGGTTGAATAAGTAAAAATAATATGCATTTTGGTTTAAAGGATTAATAAATGGTATAATTTCTCATTACTGATTCACCCCCCCCCCCTTCTCAGTAATCCAACAATTGGTATCAGATCAGGTTCCTTCAGGAAACAATTTAACCACTGGAAGGAGATGATGGAATACACTGAGATTGGAGTACCGATGCTTCATGGTTAGAGTGGTGTAGAGTATGATATATGGAGCAACAAGATGAAAGTATTTTTACAGGCACAGAGGTATGATATTTTAAAATCAGTTGCTACAGGATGTGATAGTTCGAAAAGGGCAAAGTTTGTAGCCAAGAAGGAATTGAAACAAAATAACAAAATTGCAATGGATTTAATTTTGGAAGGACTATATGATTCAGTAAAGGACAAAGTGGATAAATTTTCATCATCCAAAGAACTTTGGGATATGTTACATAATATCTATTCTTCACCCATTACAGAGTCAAAAAATTCCAAAGAATATGTAGGTACATAACAAGAAGAAAGATGCTCATCATGTCAGATAGATTCAGAAGAGGAAGAGTATGAAGAAGCATAAGTTGATTACATAGAACAATTGATGAGTGCATTTTAATATCCAAGGACTGAAAGAAAATAAAACAAGTCACTTCAGGTAAAACTAAAGAAGATGGAAGAATCACATAAATCCAACACCAAATAAGTCGAGTAGATGATCATGACACTAAAAGGTTAGTTAGAATAAGACAAAAGGATTGAAGAAACTATCGAGGATCAGAAGTAGTATTTGAAAGCCAAAATAAAATAACAGAAGGAAGAAACATAAAAGAGAGAGAATATGTTGACAGATCATCTCAAGGAAATAACTAATGATTTAAACCATCTTGAGGTAGAGTTTGGTTAAGAAGAGAGAATACTTGAAGAAGAAATAATTACTTTGAAGATTCAACTTGAAGAAGCAAAGAGAATAAAAAAAGTAATGAAGTATCAGATGATGAACAACGAATAATAGGTGGATAAGTTTGAAGAAGAAGTCGTCATGTTAAGAGAAAAAATTGTTAAGCTCAACATGAATATTGAAAAGGAAGAAACATCCACATCATCAATTGAAGAGAATCCTTCCAGGTTGCTAGAAAGGAAGAAAGAAGAGAAGCCAAAGACTTACGTAGAAGTAGTCAAAGGAAGGAATCATGGTCAACCAGAATCTAAGAAAATTAATAAAGATACATCTTCAAGAAGACCATCCATATTCAAGCCACAAAGAAGCATCAATCATGATCAGCCAAGGCAGGAATTCAAAAGGACAACACCATTCACTCCCATGTATGTACATTTCTTTTCTGGTCATTGTTTTTATTGTACTAACTTTGGACATAAGGTTGCAGATTGCAGGGCTTATAAAAGAAATAATCATAAAAGAAATTCTTATGTGGCCCCACAAAATATTGAATGTTACAAATGCCACAACTATGGACACATAAATCGAAATTACAGAAGTGTGATAAAGACTTCCATGAGATAAAATGCTGATGTAGGACACACAAAGGTTTGGAGAAGAAGTGAAAAACAAGAGGAGCGGGTAAATGAAGAACATGTCCAAGGAATCTCACTTTCAGGATTTGCAGCAGCACAAGAACACAATGACTTAACATGAAAAGAGGAAAGTGTCAGAATTCAAGTGGAGGATGAAGAAGACGTCAAAACTCAGAATGATAACAAAAATCAGAAAGAGAATTAAAGGGAAGATTGTTATACAGAGCAAGAGGAAGATGACTCTGCATCAAAGTAGGTATTGTTCTGATCCATCCAGCATGGAGACTCCCAAGTAATATGAATATTAGATAGGGGGAGTCATTGTAGTAGCTTCTATAGACTAGAGAACCATCCTTCGATTAGATTGCAGAGTTTGAGTATACAAATTCAGAGCAGCAGTTAGCAGAAGTATAATATGACATATTGATCAGTTGCAACAATGAAGACTTCATGGTAGTAGAGTGACATATGGATGAACATTGTGGACAATTGTATAGCAGAGTCATAGACAATATGAACATATATAGATTCTTAAGAACACTTAGCAGGTTTGGAAAGATATATGTCAATGGATGAGAGCATGAGTTCAAGAGAGATTAGTTCAGAGACTAGCTCAGAGCATGGATTTAGAGATTGGTTTAGAGAGTGGTTCAGATAATTTTGGATGATTACATGAATACTTAAACTATTGAATGCTTTATTTTTTAATCATTTTCATATATGGCATTTGATTACATAAGGAATCACTAATGGAAAATAACTCCAAAAGGAAGCAGGTATAGGAAGACCTATACTGATCTACATAGAAACATGATTATAAGTCATCAGAGAGAGAGAGATTCAGAAAGGAATATTAGTAGCATACAGATAGGGAGACACACTCACATGGGGAGCTATTATTTTAATTAGGATTGATTAGAGAATGTACAATGTCATATCGACAGGGGGAGTTAGTCCCTTGTCAAAAGGAGAGAGAGAGAGTAATCAGAGGCATGGAGACAGGGGGAGCAACCCCAAGGAGAGATACCCTTTTCCATTGATGTCGAAGGGGGGGGAGATAGAAACATTTATGAGGAGTAATGATGACAGGTTGAGCATGAGAATAATGAATTCAATGTTACATCAGAGTGTTTCCATCAATTTTTGTGCTACCATCAATCCCAATGGGGGGATATTGTTGGAAAGTTGGCTTAGGTTGATGGAAAATTGGTTTGGAAAATTTGTTGTCATTGATGTCAACCCTTATAGATTGATGTCAACCCTTGGAAAGGTCTAGAGATGTTGGGCAGTTTTATGATCGATATTGATGGTGATTTAGTTGGGTGCATTTTATGTAGTCTACATGTAGCCCTAGAGGTGTAGTTAAGGGACTCAAGGCTTTTTTAGGTATAAAGGTATGAAGATCAGTGTATTTGTAGGTAAGACTATTCTATATGGATAGTAAATGCCATGCCATTTTTGGTGATATCTGGAACGCCACATAACTCATAGTTAGAGATTTATGGCCTTGTGAAGTTGGAGAACCCTTGTGAGTTATCTAGAAGCCCCTAGAAGGTCAAAGAAATCAATTTATTATAGAAATTCCTAGAATAAGTTTACTAGTCAAAGTGGTTGTAACTAGGAGTTAATCATAAGTTAAGTTGTTGAAAAAATAAAATAATTAAAAATAAATTAGTTGCAACTAGAAGTGGTGAGTTTGCTATTTTTGGATAAAGCGGTTATAAGTGGAAAAGTGGTTAGAAGTGGGTTAGCCCTAAAATAAGGATGTTGGGTTAAGTTACTTAGAAGGTAACCCCTTGAGGAAGATACTTGGAGAGTATAAGTAAGAGAGAAAGTGTCTCCTATTAGCACCTATTGAGAACATTGAATATCTATTATCTTGTAAGGTTAATTCTAGGTACTCATTGATACATTTGAAGTTACGCAAGTTTGAGGTAGAAATAAGGGTTGACGACGAAATTTTTAGAGTTGCAGAAATACAAAAAAACCGTAGTTTTTGAGGTGTATGTAGGCTACGATGGAAGAGGTCGTGTACATATGAGGGTTGACAGTGAAAGAGGGTGCATACATATGCGGTCTGAGGAAGAGGAAGTCACGTACAACGGGGAAAATACATGAAATCTTGAGTTGTTGAGGGTTCCTAGTTCTCATAGTCTGAAAGCAACTTCCCAGGAAGTTCTACAGTGATCAGGTACAACAAATATATCTACAGGTTCAAAAGGTATTCCATATTACTATGTGTTGTTGGATATTGTTGTGCACATGAGATTTGATTATGGGAGTTTGAGGATTTTCCCTAAAGAGTGTGTTGGTTGTATGGCACTTATTGTATGAGCCAGATCTACAAAAATACAACACTGGTATGGTTTCTATTCTTTATTGTTACATATTTTTGGGTTGAGTGTTGAGGCATATCTTGTATTTCTTGGTACATGGTTGAGGGATTTTGGTTGTGATGTGTTGGTGAAGTTGTTGGTGGAGTTTGAGGCTGCATATCAGTGAGGGTTTGTTGTATAGTCCATGTGGGGGTTATTACACTTGACTATGATTATATACACATGTATGGCACATGAATAGAGAGAAGTAGATGCACTTGGTTAATGGATATGTATGATAATGTATGCATAAGTCATAACTATAGATTGGGCATAATGATGGGGTACAAGTTGATGTGACAAAGACAACAAAGAGTATGATTTTTAGAAAGGTGAACACCCTATATTTCTGAAGGTATACACAGGCTGCATAATAGACATGTCATATACACATACACGCTGCAGTACAGACAGGTCGCGTACATACATAAGCTACATCATATCCAGGTCGTGTACCTATTGGTTTTGTTCGTACATGATGATTACAAGTACAAGTTGATCATTGTCTAATGGTATAGGTTGGTTATAGGTTGTTGGCATAGATTCATATAGGTTTAATGATGCACAACCCCTCTCTTCTAGGGGCTACGCGACCTCTTGGTCAAGGATATTCAACTACTTGAATCGAATCAGCTCTTCGGACCTCTACTAAACCCAAACTTTAGTTCATGCAGATCCCTTGTTGTTACCCACATAGGTTCAACTCACCCGCATAGTCTTTTCCTGATGCTTCTAGTAACACTGAGTGGCAAGCGCTAGCTCCTTTGCTAGGCCCTTCTCCTTATGAGCACTGGATATGACCTCCGGCTATCCCCCTTCAGGACTTCGGGCTTCGGCTATTTTGAGTGCAACTGATTCCCTTTTTCCGAAACTCTGGACCGGTGAAGTCACCCGGACCAGATATATGGCCCACGCTTCTCTGACAGCCAACCACTATGATCCATTTCAGGACTTCGGCTTCAGGAGTTCCAAGTGTTCCAAACACGCTTTTTCCTCGGAGTGACTTTTACCCGGAGCTACGGATCGAGCCCCACGTGCTCACCTCGATCAATGGTCGAGATTGTCCTTCATTCCCACTTTGGATGACTTGCACTCAATGCCCCTTTGCTCCTCTTTCTCCCATAGTGTCAATCCTCTGAGGTAGAAGATCTTCCTCCATGTGTCCTTTTCCAATGGATGACTTAGATGAACTCTAGCATTCCAGCCTTCGGGAGTTATCGTGCCTTCACACTCCAATTTCTCTAAAGTGAATTTTCTCCGGAGTAAATATCCACTCTCCACATGTCCCTTCGTTCATTAATGAATCCTGTTGACTATGACCTTCGGGAATTTTGGCCCTCAGAAACATACTCGACAATTTCCCCGAAGTGTTATATCACCAGAGTGATAGATCTGACGCCATGTGTTCCAACAATGGATGGTTAGGATGATTCCTTACCTTTGGAGCTTCGAACGATTTATGGTCAATGACTCCACTCCCTCCTTTGTTTTCCTCTGGAGTACACACTTCCGGACTCCATGATCTTCTAACGTGTATCACTCTCTGATCGACGACCACGATTTACTTCGACAATTCAGGCTTCAGGAGTTTTGGCTTCACTAAGTACTCTTCTCCCAGAGTACACAGATCTATGCCGCATGTCATTCCTATATCCAATGGTCCATATCTCTTCATCCTTCGCGACTTCAGAAAAAATTGATTCTACTCCACGCAAATCTTCCAGAGCTTGATCTCCCAGACATTTTGATCTGCTTCTATGTAGCCCCCTCAATATTGACAACTTATATTTACTTTGCATCTTTGGAAATTCAACGATCTCTCTCCTTGAATACCTTCAAACCTTCGAACACATGAAGTGTCGAAGGACTCAAAGACTATCCTTCACGCAACTTTCCCAGATCTCACAGTCTGGAAAGATCCCGATTCCTCTGAATCGATCTTACTTGTTGATTAGGAAATTTTCAGTGGGATCCTCCCTACTGAAGAATTTCCACCCACTCTCTCTTCTAAGCTTGTTCCTTCTTGAAACTTTGATCTCCTAATAATGCTTCTTCAACACTTAACTGAATATCGCCCTTGTGCACACCTTGCAATAGGTTTATTTTACTTAAACCTTTCGGTGGGATACTTTTCACTCCTTGCACGACTTCTACACGACTCAATTGTTCTTCCTGAACAATGTGACTTTGAGTGTGTTCCTATCTATGGACACCTTGCACGGTTCTTTTTCACTCTTTGCAAATAACTTCATGTTATCCCTCCTAATATTTTGAGTCAAAATAGTCTCTGTCAACGCACTCCTTGCAGACACTATGCACTCCTTGCATATAAATCTCCTCGTTATCTCTTCTGATCTTCTTAGTCGAACTAGACTCTGTCAACACACACCTTGTGGACACTATGCACTCCTTTCATAAACTTGAATAAGAGAAACAATTGAAACTTATCTAATTCTCATAGATTCATACATTCAACCATGAAAATAACTCATAACATAAGAACAAGTAATAACAAAGAATTGAAATTAAACAAAAAGCTTACCATTCATTCAGATAGACATAGTAACAACACCACCAAACATTTGGAACAATGCTTCTCTATTGTATTCATTCAAATGATATGTAGATGGTATCATACAATTCGATAAGCTTCAACAGTTTTCAACTATAATACTCGTCAACAACTTTCAACAGCCTCATTTGGGAAACAAGTACACATATTTATACATGAAGGGCTCATAGATATTTTTCCCTCCGAATACCTTAGTGTTATCTTATCAAATTAAAAGCTTTCAACTAATAAGGCTTATTACAATAAATGATCGGTATAGACAGACAAGGGATAATTCTTCATATCTTTACTGCTATTAACTACCTTAAAGAAAATACAATCTCCTTTGACCTCATGCGATGGTTCAACCTCTTAACATTTAATATCTTCTTTAATTACAATATTTTCAAGATATTTGTATGATACACCATCTTTAAATTCAAAATCACTCCAAAATGCTCACTAGGATGTTGAGTTGCCCTCCACTTGTGCTTTGATAACGATGCTCCTGCATCATACTCCTCTAGACAAAAATTCATGGACTCCTATCCATGAGCTTCTGCACTGAATTTCCATTCTTCTGAATATCTACTTTATTTACCCAACTGACATCTTCTATTGGTTGGCCTTTCCACTTTACCAAATATTCAAGATAAGTTTTCCTCCTGGTCATCTTACCAATTCTATGATCTATGATCTTCTCCATCTGCGAATTTTCTACTACAGGCATCTGCTTCTCCCACTGGGTCTCTTTTTGATTTGCTGATACTTTGGTGTCATATTCCCTGTAAGGATATAGGTCTGAAATGTTGAATATGGGTGATATACCCACACCCTCTGGGAACTCTATCTCATAAGCATTAGCATCAAATTTTCTTAGGATCTTGCATGGTCCTATCTTCTTCAACTTCATCTTTTTGTATGTTCCCCTTGCGAACCTTTCCTTCCTAAGATGTTCCAGAACTTGATCTCCCACTTCAAATTGAATTTCTATCCTATGCTGATCAACTCTGCATTTATATTCTCTGTTGTTGTTCTGCAATTGCTCTTTGATCTGATTATGAGGCTTCTTCATTTCTGCAGCAAAATCTTCTACTCTAGTGCTTCTAAATTCACTCTTGTCCAAATATCTCAACTCTAATACTCCTCTTGGATTCATCCCATATAATATTTGGATTGGAATCTTCCCTATACTCATGTTTTGTGAGTCATTTTATGCAAACTCTGCTTGTGACAAAATCTAATATGACTGGCTATGATGTTCAATGACCAGACTCCTTAGCAAATTTCCTAAACTCCGATTTACCACCTCAGTATGTCCATCTGTTTGAGGGTGATATGTTGAACTAAAGGAAATTTTTTCCCTATATTCTTCCATAATATCCTTCATAAATGACCAACAAATTTAGTGTCCCTATCTAAGACAATACTCTTGGGAAATCCATGAAGTCTCACAACTTCCTTGAAAAAAAAAATTCAATGTGCATTGCATCATTAGTTTTCTAGCATGGGATAAAGTGTGCCATATTTGAGAATATATCAACTAAAACAAATATGGAATCACTTCCCCTTTGTGTTCTTGGAAATCCCAACATGAAATCCATGCTTATTGCATCCCAAGGCCTATCTGGAATAGTCAATGGTTGATACAACCCAGTGTTCTGCCACTTTCCTTTTGCATACTGGAAAACCTTACATCTGTTTAAAAATTTCTCCACTTCTTCCCTCATACCTAGCCAATAGTATGAACTATTCAATTGTGAAAATGTCTTGTCATGGCCAAAATGTCCTTTCAGACCTACACTATGTTTTTCCTCAGCAAATTACCTCTCATCGAGCACTTTGGTATGCACAACTGGATACCTTTAAAAAACAATCCATCTTGAATCAGATACTCTATCCACTAAATTTTGTCTCTAAGTACACGATTTTCACATGCTTCATATGCCTCTTTAAAATATGGATCATCACAATACATCTTCTTAAGGTGTTTAAACCCTAAGGTTTTCACCTTAAATTCCAGCAGAATTAGACATCTCCTGATTAATTCATCATCAACTTTGTTAGCATTACCATAAATATGTTTAATGAAAAAAGTGAAATTTTGCATAAACTCCATCCACTTAGCATGTCTTTGATTTAATTTATCCTGTCTGGTTATGAATTGTAAAGCCTGATTATCGTTGTACAAAACAAATTCTTTTAGAACAAGGTAGTTCCTCCATTTCTTTAAGGCTTGAATTACTGCATAAAATTATTTATCATATGTGGAGTACTTCCTCTTGGTGTCATTTAGATTCTCACTAAAATATGAAACATGCCTATTATCTTGGCTTAAGACTGTTCCAATTGCTACTCCACTAGCATCACATCGTACTTGAAATGTCTTCCCGAAATATGGAAAGACTAGAATCGGTTATTATGTTATCTTCTCCTTTAATATCCTGAAGCTTTTCTCAACCACTTCGGTCAAATTAAAGTACTTGTGTCTCTTCTTTACCATATCTAATATTGGTGCACAAATATCATTAAAATTTCTAATGAACTTTCGATAGAAACTTGCTAATCCATGGAAGCTTCTCACCTCAAATATGCTCCTTGGTAATGACCATTCTCTGAATGCTCTCACCTTTTCTAGATCCATTTTAAATTCATTTGAAGAGATTACAAAACCCAAGTAAATGAGTTTTGTCTTGATAAAATAGGATTTCTTCAGATTTATCAACTTCTCCCGCTGCAATCTTCTCATCACTAATGTTAAGTGCCTCAAATGTTATTCTTCAGTTTTATTGAAGACTAATATATCATCCAGATATACAATCACAAACTTGCCAATAAAATCTTTCAATATCTCATTCATCAACCTCATAAAAGTACTTGGGGCGTTTGGTAAGACAAATGGAATAACAAGCCACTCATACAACCCTTCGTTCATTTTGAAGGTTGTTTTCCACTCATCACCTTCTCTCATCCTTATCTGGTGATATCCACTTTTCAAGTCTATCTTTGAAAAATAGCTTGCTCCACTCAAACAATCCATTAAGTCATCCATCCTGGGAAAAGGAAATCTATACCCGATGGTGATTTTGTTTATGGCTCTTGAGTCTATACATATTCTCCATCCTCCATCCTTTTTCAAACTCAACACATTTGGTATTGCGTATGGACTCAAGCTCTCTCTGACTAAACCCTTTTCCATCAAATCCTGGACTTGTCTCTATACCTCCTCATTCTATTGAGGTGTCAATCTGTATGTTTCTTTGTTCGACAGACTCGTTCCTGGTATTAAATCAATGTGATCGTTGATACGTATGATGGGTGGTAATGAGAGAGGTAACTCATCCATTACTATGTTACCAAAATTTTCTAATAGTTCATGAATTTCTTCAGGTAGATCATCCATAGAAGTACTAGTAAGAATGACTCCAGGCTTCTGCACCAAAGCAAATTGCATCTCATGTTCCTTCTTGAATTCACTTAAGATTTCCTTCCCACTCATGAGAAGTATACTTGTACTGGATTTTTCCTTCACTTTCCTTTCCTCTATTGGTAGTAGCATGTGTGTCCTACCCTTTTTTTCCAAGGTATACATATTTCTTCTTCCATAATGAATGACATTTCTGTCAAATTTCCATGGTCTCCACAAAAAGACATGACATACATCCATGGGAATCACATCACACAAAATCTCATCTCTATATCCTCCTATCTTAAATTCGGCTAGGCAATGTTTAGTTACCATCACCTGGTGTCCTTTTTGCAACCATGAGACTCTATACAGACTTGAATGTGCAGTTGTCTCCAACTCCAATTTCTCCACCATTTATGTGGATACTAACTTTTCAGTGCTCCCACTGTCAATTATCACCTTGCATACCTTGTATTTAGTCTTGCAAGTGATTCTGAACAAACCATTCCTCTGCATTGGTTTCTCCACGTATATCTCTGGCTTCAAGAGAACCTTGTTCATCATCAAAGATCTCCCATCTTCTACGCTTTCTATCTCGGCATTCTGCTTTTGTGATTTCAAAATGTGATCTTTTCCTCCTCCTTCTTTCTTTCTCTCAGGGAATTCCTAAGACACGTGTCATGTTTTACCACAGGCATA
>ML793223.1:26150-50243 GCA_009831015.1 Picea engelmannii
TATCCACCAATCTGAACAGACCATGGTCCTCCACACCAAGAGAAATGATCTTCTTGGTATTCTTGTCAACGATATAGCACTTGTGATTGCTAAAGTTGACATCCAAGTGAGGAGAGTGCCTCATAATTTGACTAACTGAGAGCAGATTAAGCTCCATACATGGCACATAGTGGACGTTGAGAAACATAAGTATCTTTCCTCCGAAGGAAATCTGAACATTCCCCTTGTTGACTATATTATACTCCTCGCCTCCACCGAAGATCACCGAGTCTTTGGATGGACTAGGTGTAAACTCTGTGAACCAATCTTTTCGATTGGTGAAATGCCTGGATGCACCTGAATCAACAAACCAAGAAGATGACTTGGACTAATCTTCTTGTGTACAGGCCATAAAGACATAGAAGGTTGCCTCCTCCTTCTCCGTGTGCTCTGTGACATGGGCCTTCTGTTGAGACCCTCTGTGGTTGTGCTTTTGATCTGCCAACCGCTTTCTGCAGTGCTTCTTCATATGGCCAGTCTTGCCACAGTAATGACAAGTGATGGTCTTTAGGCTTTTGGTGGCATCCTCATCATTGCCTGGACCAGGGTTCCTTGTCCATTTGCCTTTGCCTTTAGCTTTGGCTACCAAGGCCTGCTCTGAACCCTCTGTCTCATTGCTGCTACCAAACTGCTTCTTCCACTTGTCTTGCTGCAAGAGCTTATTGGATAGCTCTCCAAAATTCAGGTCAATGTCTGTAGCTGTGATGTTCAGGGTCTCAATGAAGTGCTCGTAGGACCCTGACAAGATGTTCAGCGTGATCACCACCATGTCCTCTTCT
This sequence comes from Picea engelmannii, assembly GCA_009831015.1. NCBI lineage: Eukaryota > Viridiplantae > Streptophyta > Pinopsida > Pinales > Pinaceae > Picea > Picea engelmannii. The sequence goes on from ML793223.1 coordinate 26,969, forward strand.
GCCATCTTCCGACCAATGGCCTCCAACTGCTCCCGAATGTCCTTGATCTTGAGTAGGTGCTCTTGGAGAGAGGCACCCTCACTCATCTTGATCGAGAACAACATATTCTTTAAAAAGAACACTCGACCCTTATCTGAAATCTCATGGGTCTCTTTCAACTGTTTCCAGATTGCTGCAGCTGTCTTCCCATTCTGAACCTCAGGTAGCATCTCATCTGTCACGGACAATTTGATCAACATCACGGCCTCTTTGTCTTGGCCATCAAATTTGTCTTGGTCTTTACATGCAACTGTGGGATGAGGACTTGTGCCTAGAACAACATCTGACAGGCACCGGTACGCAAAACTGGCCAACATGCGTTGCTTCCAGGTATTGTAGTTCTTCCCAGAGAACTTTTGGTTGCCTTCCAACATGATGTTGGTCAATGTAGATATAGATGATCGTAAAATACTGAACTTAGCAGATAAATAATGGCAAAATACCTGCAATCTTCCCTCAACCAGCGCCAAATCAACCAATTTCTCCTCAAATCTACTAACTCAAGAAATTAGCAGTAAATAAAACACCAGATCTTCGAAGTTGGCACCAATCTGGGTAAGAATAGACCAATCTGGCTTTTAAAACCGAAAAATCAAATGAACCCGGCGCCGGCTGATTCGAAACCCTTTCGGCTCCTTGAGTGTGCTACGCTGGCGATCCCTCGATCCGTCACTGTCGGCAGCAGTCCCTAGGTCTTCATGCGCTCCCAGACTCCGTGGCCCTAACCTCCCTCTAATACCATGTAATGGAAATCGAGCACACACAGAAACCAAGATAACTTGAAAAAGGTTATCTGTCTTTATTCAATCAATGAAATAAGAGAGCAAATAACTTTCTTATATAGGTTACAATCAAGTAGAGTCAAACTACTTTATGAATGTGAGATAAAGTGAAAATATAACCTAAAAGCAAATATCTCACCTAAAAACAAATAAATTAACCTAAAGTCACTTTGACTTTATTAATGCCTAAGTCTAGTTTCTAATTGACCATTATAAACTAATATTTAATTTAACATACCTTGCCCAGGAGGAAAACCCGCATTGAACCTTAAGTCTGTTCTGAATAAATGCAGAACGATTATGTTGGCAATTAAATTTAAATAGCAGATATAATGATATCAATAGTTATTGTGATCTTATAATTGCAAGAAATTGTATTAAGAAAAATCTAATGGCGAACATCTTTGCATTTAATCTATGAACATAAATTAAAGGAGAAACCCTGTAATTGAAGCTAAATAGATGATCACAAAATTTATATCTGAAGCATTTTATGGATAACATTCATAAATGAATTATCTTAATAACATAATAAATGATGAAGACTAAAGCTATCAAAAACTTATTATGATATCAAGATGAACAAAAACTTAATGAAGACACCACCCACAAGAAGCTAAAGCCGAAATGAATATTGCTGTTCCATTAAAGTCTGTTGATCAAAAGTCTATCTTCTGTCCCAGGGGAGGATCCTTGATTACAAAAATTACAAGTATTTAAAGAGTTAAAAAAAACTAAATATCTTATCTTCTGGGATAAGATTAAATCTCCAAAATGATTTGCTGATTACAAAATAGAGGGTGATAACCACTCCATATCACACTGTATCTCTCAAAACTAAAACAAACTTCTTTTTGTTTACAAAAGATGTGCCAAATGAGCTCATAAATAGTCCATAACATGAGATTACCACCAATTACTTGATATCCTGAAAACAAAAATGAAAATAAAAGAGTTTAGATATCGTTATAACCAATAATTTCCACAAATTCGAATTAAGATAAACTGGCTATAGAATCAATTGATTCTGTAGCTAATTCTATTTTAACAACAAAAATCAAATTAAATCTATATAATTAAAAAAAATGAATAAAATAAAACTAAGGCAATCAATCAAATCTTTACCTCTTAACTGCATGCTAAATTTGATTCACATGATCTAAGAATTAACTACTGCTGTAACACACTCAACATTCTTTACTATTATGTTCCCAGTTGTTTTCAAACGCTTGCCTTGCCTTTGAATAGTGGACTTTAGCATATGATTTTCATCCATTAGCGAGTCGATCTGAATAGTGAGGGTTTTGATTTGAGATTGTAGAGTAGGTATGTCTGTATAATATTTATCGATCCAAAACAGACAAACTTCACACCGTGAATCTGTGATAGTTGTTTGAGAATGTCCACGAACATGTGTCAGAACGTCTCCACTGTTGCCTGTGGGTTTCTTATCAAGCTTGATACATGGAAATCCTTGACTATGTTTCAGGCAGGGTGGAAAATTATCTACAAAATTATAAGCCTGGTCGAGATCTGGTTTGAGGCAAGGAGGGTATTCTTCGACCAAGAATCTCTCGATCTCAGAATCAGAGCTCTCATGGACCTCGATCATTTTGATCGAGCTCACATGAGAGTTCGATTTATTTCGTAGGCTTCTTGAGATTAACCTACCTGCCCTTTTATTTTTAAACCCTATATCCATGTCACCCTTAGACGGTTTGTATGAAGGCCTGTTTGTGTTCTTAGCAGAGGTGTTAGGATAGGCGTGTTGTTCATGGCTATGCAATTCAAAGATTGCCGGCTCAGCATCTGTTTGCTCAGGCATAGTTTCATTAAGGATGGCCGTAACACATGCTTCTTTAGATGAAGGAACTGCTCTGTCAGTGGCAGGGACTGTGGTTTCTTTCATCATGGGCTTATCAACCTCTATAGTACTGGATGTAATGAAACCATTTCGGATTAGGAAGGCGTCCCAATTATCATTTTGCAATTTTAGTTGATGAACCAACAACATTTTTATCAACCCGTGATGAAATAGACTGGAGTTTAAACGTTGTCTCTTATACCTTTTGGCCATCTTATACAGACTTTTTAATAAATAAAAGAGCATATTCAGCTGAAAACCGATGAAGTTCATCAACAAACGTATGTGATAAAGAAAAACAAGGCCAAAACGACCCTCACATGTGACGAATTGTCTCAGTATTGCTAATAAACCATGCCACCGAGTTTTCAACAAGGATACAAACATACCTTTATCACAACGTATGATCTTCCTAGAGGTGAAGAACAGGCTCCACAATACCTCCTCTACCTTGGCGTTTTTGAACCATTTCTGCCCGCTCAGTGGAAGACCCGTCGCCTGGCCTAAAAAATCCTTAGCGACCTTGATCTGAATGTCTCCTACCTTGGCTCGGTAGCCATCAAAAGATAGGGAAAATTATTGGGTAGTTTGCAAATTAAAACTCTGAAATTTCTCGAGAAATCCGAGCCATCCTTGACCTTTAAGGTCTTCCCTTGCATCATCACACAGGAGAAGGGTTTGCAAGCCATTGGGCTCAATCCTTATGACCAGGGCCTTGAGGGTTTGGGAGGCAGACAGAAAACACAGTGAGTATAAAAGGTTTATGGAACAGAGAAGACTAGAGCGAAATCTCAGACCCAAAACTCATCAATACCCTAGCACGTATGAAAAGAGGTTCTGCAATACAAAATGAAAGACGTTTTGCGAAATGAGTGCCAAGAGTACATACGAAACCCGAGACTTAGCTCGAAATGATGGGCCTATCATTGTCGCACTTCCACCTCCCACAGGGTACAGGCCACGACCAGGTTCATTCAAAATTTATCATTGCACAACAAGGTGGAGTTGGTTTCTAAAGTTTAGGAGAGGAATTTTTTTGTGAACCAAAGTGTAGTGACAAGAATAGGTCTTACCAAGAGCCACAAAAATATATAACATAGTTTAATTTCAATGGATCCTTGGTGTTTCAAACAACAATTCAAAGCACATTTCACAATTGATGAGCTAGTGTAAAGCAATAAACAAGATGAGCTTCACAACAAAAAAAAACTTTATTAAAAAAAACTGTAGAGACATCTACCTTTCATAAACCTTAGATAAAATGGTAATACAATCATAAGTTTTAATGCTTCGTTTATGAACGAAACATGAAAACGAAGAAAGGAAAACACTAGGAATAACCGAAACATCATATTCACAGTTTCAAAAATTGCTTATGAAAAGCAATAACCATATGACCACGGGTAGGCAGCTACATAATTTATTATTTGATGCTTTAAAAGGTGAAAATATGTAGGGCTACCAACAATGACGACTTGCTAGGAGAAGCAGTTATCTTTGTATCACCGACGAGTTCAGGTTAAAAATATTAGAATGATTTCATATCAAAGAACAACTAAAAGACATTAAGCATCTTGACAATCATTACGTGGTCCAACGTAAGATATCTTTTGTTAAAAATGAAATCTGGTGACAGACTTCACAAATGAGAGCCACAATGTTTAAGTTAATGTATCCAAGGCTGCTGACAGAGCCACTGCTGCCAGCAGGCGTCCATAACCTCGACAGGGATGTCAATTAACCCACTCTGATGCCTCTATCCTGTCCAAGAAATTTCAATTTAGAATGAAGGATGCTTATGATCAAAATTTATACCTGAGAATTTTCTCTAACCCGACATCGCTTCGCTGCTAGCGGGCCCATTTAGTACCCCGTCGAAGTTGTCTTAGCATCATGCATGCATTTACCCGTTGCCAGTAGACCTATTCAGTATCCCGTCGGGTTTACAAACACTTCCCACAACTCTTGAGAATTTTTTCACAATCTGATATAAATTTAAAAACATTCATAAGAGCAGGGTGACGCTGAAAATTCCAGTTTTTACAAGACTTGTTATTTTCCAGCCTTTTAATTTTTGTTTGCTAACCTTCATCATGGTCTGAAAATAGTTCACTAATGAAACTAATTTTCGAGGACAGGAAAGCATTCTTGGGTCACTTTCATAAAAGAAGGGGCAGCGTAAAGAGATTCTAATAATAGTCGTGTCTGTGCTCAAATGCAAATTGAAACCAAAAATCAATTCTGAACAAAAAACCATCTTTAACTAGTCTACGTTTTTAGGAAAACACAACAGTTGATGCTCCGACAGTATTTGATAGTTGTTTTAAGATGAAGCATTATGTTCTCCTTTTTTGAACTAAACCGTAACACAATCATGTTTGACTCGGAAAGCCAATAAACAAAAAAAATAAAAAGGAAAAAACGGAAAGCAAAATAAACCAAAACATAAAAATATGTACAAAAGGTGTATCTGGGATTTGTCAGGCGAAATACCTTTTGAGAGCTTGGCCATTCACTGGGAAGGTGTCTGGCTGTCCCTCTAAATTCTGCAGGCGGAAAGAACTGGGACCTAGTTTTTCAGCAATTAAGAAAGGTCCCAACCACAGGTTCTGGAACTTGGTATGTTCCCCTTTCCCTTAATGAGGTTTATCCCACTTGAGGATAAGATCACCTACCTCAAAATTCTTGTCCGAGGCAGAACTCGAATCAAACCATCTTTTGACAATACGTTGATGCTGATCTAGGTTTTGTTTCGCTTGGGCTCTTACCTCTTCCAACTTCAACAAAGCATTAATCCGACTTTCCAGGGGAGGACAATATTCTTCTTAAACTTTCTGCGATAGTTGCAGAGAGGGAAGTAGATTATGCGGAGGAAGAATTGCTTCCCTTCCGTAAATGAGAAAGAAGGGGGAATTACCAACAACGGTTTTCAGAGTCACCCTATCAGTGCAAATTGCATTGAATAGTGCATTGTGCTAGTTTTTGTGGTTTTCAAAAACTGCCATCTTATTGATCTTGATCAGGTTTTTATTTATCGATTCTGCTAAACCATTTCTTTGGGGGTAATAGCTGGCATAATATTTTAGTTTTATCCATTTTTCTAAAGCAAAGGCACTCATATTGAGGGATAAAAAATAGGAAGCATTATCGAAAACCAGACATTCAGGAATATTGAATTGAGTAATGATGTTTGAATTAAGGAAATATATTACCTGACTGGTGTTTACCACTTTTAATGGTGCAGTCTCGGACCATCTGATAAAATAGTCTGTCACTGTAATGATGTATTTATGTTGCTACGAGAAGGTGGGGTTAATTGGGCCAATGATGTCAAGACCCCATTGTTGAAAAGGGAAATCCACCGAGATAGGTTGCAGCGGGAATGTCGCCTTCTGTACTCGTCCAAAAGCCTTTTGGCACATTACGCATTTGTGACATAATGTATGGGCATATTTGAATAGCGTGGGCCAATAGATCCTGCTTTTAATACTTTGTGAGCAATAGTGTCTCCACTGAAGTGCCCACTAGCTTCTCCTGCATGCAATTCAGATAACACTTTATCTGCTTCATCTCTTTCCAGACAACGCATAAGGATTTTATCAAATTTTTTGCGAAATAATATACCATTCACCAGCTGGAAAGGTGCATATTTTAGTCTTAATGCTCTTCTTTTTTTTGAATCAAGATGACAAGGAGTTGAACCGTGTGTTAGATAAAACTTAATGTCATCAAACCAAGAATTAGCAGGATCTTGTACACATCAGATTTGACTTTGATTATGTTGATCTTCAGTTAACACATCAGTTTGACTTTGCTGTTCTTCAACTGAATCAATGACTAATTTACATAGACCTTGGCCTCTAACAATTTGCGCAGGGGTGATCTCGAGGTCATACTCTTGTAAGGATGTCATCCAGTTTTCCCATTTTTCACCCAGTTCTTTCTGTACTAGCAAATTTCTAACAGCAGGGTAAGACACAATGACTTTAGTTCTAGATTTCAGTAGATATGATCGAAAATGTTTTACCGCTTTAAAAACAATGTAAGCCTCCTGATCAACAACTAGATAATTAAGCTCTTCTCCCTTGAAGGCTGAGCTCATAAAGACAATGGAAATTTCGTTGTTTTCAACATTCTTTTGGGTTAGCATAGCGGCATAAGATCGATCAGAGGTGAACGTGTAAAGAGTGAAATCTTGTGAAAAGTCAGAGCTCATTAAGGATGGAGCCTCCACTATGGATTTTTTGATTGAGTCAAAAGCTTGAATTTCTTGTGGTCCCCAATGGTATTGCACATCATTTTTTATTAAGTTTTGCAATGGCCTCACTATTTCTGAGAAACTTGGGACAAACTTTCTGACAAAAATTATTTGACCTAGAAAATATTGCATAGATTTTTTGGAAGAGGGGGGAGGAAGCTTTGAAATGACCTGAGTTATTTCGGGATCAATGATCATCCCTTCATTGGATACTATGAATCTGAACAACTTGCCTTGTTCCACTACAAAGACATATTTTTTAGGATTTAGAGAGATGCGGTACTACGACATCGTTGTAAAACAGATCTCAGATGGGCTAAATGATCCCCCTTATTTTTGGAGAAAACAGTGACATCATCGAGATAGACTACTACAGATTGATTGATTAGACCGCAAAAAACGATATCCATCGCTCTTTGGAAAGTGGCCCTGGCATTTATAAGCCCAAAATGCATCTTTCTATAAGCATAGGTACCCCATGGAGTAAGGAAAGTGGTTTTCAGCTGGTCTGGGGGAGACATGAGGACCTGGGTGTACCCTGAAAAACCGTCTAGTAGTGACAATCTTTCAGAACCAGATACCTGCTGGAGAATTTGTTCCATCGGAGGAACAGGGTAATTGTCTTTGTCAGATGCTTGGTTTAAGTTCCAAAAATCGACACAGATTTAAATTTCACCACTTTTCTTCCTCACAGGGACAAGGTTAGAAATCCACTGTGTGTCTTACTGAGAAGATTATCTTTGCATTCAATAGTTTGTTTAGTTCTTTCTTAACCGTTGGTTCAAGTTTGGGGTGCATCTTTCTCAACTTCTGTTGAAAAGGTTGAGTCTGGGGTTTCATGAGGATGATGTGTTGTATAATGTTAGGGTCAAACGTTTTTAGATCATCATATGTCCAAGCAAAGACATCTTTAAATTATTTAAATAGTTTTATAAAGGCTGATTTCTCTTGCTCGGAACATCCCGTTCCCAAATTGATGCATTGTGGATTATCTTTAGTTCTCAGATTTACCTTTTCATGGGTCAAGGAAGAACTATTCGTTTTACAATTTACCGATTTTCTGAATTTGTCATGCAAATCATAAAACTTTTCTAATCTTACCACAGATTTTGGGATAGAATTTACTAGATTTGATGTTGATTCGGGAGATCTTTGTAAAATTATGGAGGTCTTCGTCATGGGTGCCTTCATCGATAACCTCACCTCGGAAAGTGTCTTCCATGTGTAGGAAACTGATGATCTGTTGATAATCATCGAACACTCTCCAGTTAGTGATGTTGTTTGGGACTGATGGTTTGGACAACAACTCAATCGAAAATGCGTTCGAAGAAAGACCTTCTGCGGGAAAATTTTTGGAAGCAACGTTAGCTAACAAGTCAGCCTCAGAATTGTTTAATCTTGAAATAGATTTAATGTTAAATGCGGAAAATTTGTGCATTAGATTCCATACCTCAGCTTGATAACTTTTCAGGGGTGGTGATAGGCAATGAATGAAATTTATTATCTGTCTGACCATAATTTCTGAATCGCCGAACACCATTAAATTATGTACTTTCAAATCTAATGCCTTTATGAGTTCTTGCAGAAATGCCTCGTATTCAGCAGTGTTGTTTGTGCATTCAAATTCTAATCGGCAAGCGATCAAAGTTTTGTTACCTGCCGGGTCAATGAGCACACATCCTGCATCAGATCCTTCTTTAGATTTGGATCCATCGAAGTAGAGAAACCATTGTGAGATTCATCAGCCATATTAGACACATTAGGTATAACTATCGACTGTGTGCATGTCATGAGTTCCGACTGCTGTTCCGGGTCAGTGATGATAGAAGTTTTCGCTGTGAAGTTACCGAAAAAGGTGTTCATTCTCTGTATTTCGGGTGAATTAGCGGAAGCAGTAAATGGTTCATTAGCGTCATTTAAATATGTCACGATAAGCTTGAGGTAACGCTCACGATTGATCCTGATTCCGTTAGGCTTCCCATTCTCTGACAACCACAAATGAGACCAGTCTGTCGCAAAGTAGCCATGCAACTGTTTGGACCAATCCCTGCTTAAAAATAAACCATATACTTCAGGGATGTCAACGACAATGATATCAATAATCCGGTGAACCTTAGGATTAGAGGATAGCCTAATAAAGACATTTTTTAATTCACCTATTACCTTAACACTGATCCGATCAAGCTGGATAATTTTAAGACTGGAAGGTTGAACTTCAACACTGATTTTTTGGCAGACAGACCAGGGCATCACATTTTATGATGCACCAGAATATACCATGCAGTTATGTACATTTCTATTGAAAATTTCAAAATTCAATAAAAAGGGTGGGACATTTTTGCGAGTATTAACAACAGAACTTTGCTGGTTTTCAGTCGCTGTCCCTGAAATTACTTTATCTACATTTGATACATTTTTTACAACAAAGTCTCTTTTATCTGAGGGTTCTAGTGTTGTTTTAGTAGGGACCTTTTGAGGTGTTTTAGGGTTGATTTCTGCAATTTTCTTGCTGTTCAGATTGTTGTTTTTGCTGTTTTCTACAATGTTCTAAAGCATCTTTTGCAGAAGAAAAAGAAATTTCAACAGTTCATAAACATAAATATTAGCTTTAAGTTTCTTTAGGTCTTCAATCAAATTGTATTCTAAACTTGGGGTTGCTGAATTATGTTTAGTTTCAGTTTGCTTAAACTGTTTTTGAGGCGCATTAGTTCCAATTTTAGAAGAGGGTTTATTTTGGGTTTTGCTTCTGCTATTGTAAGGATGGACAGTTTCAAAATTGGCTTGAAAGATACTATTGGAAAAATGCCCGAAGATATTGGGAGATGATTCATCTTCTTCGACTGTTTCTTCTTCAACCACATCTTCAGAAATCTCAGGGGGAACTAAGTTATCATGTGCTTCAAGGATTGTCTGTATAACATATTGTAGGCTTTCGAGGTTCAGGCCTTCAGGATTTAGGTTTGGTCGGTTTGAGGGAAAATGTTTTCTAAAAGGGGGTTTGTAAGTCCCTTTGCTTGAAGATGCTTCTTCAGCTGATCTCCTTAAGTCTACAAATTGATTTGACAATTTTTGGACGACCTTTTGTAAACTTTCCAGATTTGAACTCTCTGATTGAGTTTTGGTTTGGGGAGGTCTAGGAAGAATTTCTATCTTCTTCTTAGAAGATGGGATAATCTTTGCCTTGTTACTAAGATTATCTTTCAGGCTTAGAATATCTTTCTCGATTTGGCTTGCCTCCTTGAAGGCTTTCAATAACGTTGCCTTCTTAGACCTTTTTACTCAAATTGCTATATTCTGGTGTAGGGATTTGGTGTAATATGCGACAATAAGATTTTCAGCAAGCATTGAATCAACGAGGATTCAATTTTTTAATGTGAGGAACCTTTAATTAAAATCTTTTATTTTTTTCTTAGGGTTCATCTTTAAGCTGGAGAGTTTTATGACTAAGACTTCGGGAGATTTATCATCTCCGAATTTCTCAAGGAAACAAGACTCGAATTTGTCCTAAGATACAATAGTGTGGGGTTGTTGGGAAAAATACCACGTAGAGGCATTACCTTCAAACGTATAAGGAAAAAGTCTACATACTATATCTTCATGTTCTACGCTTCAGAGTCTAATGGCTAGCATGAATTTTTTTATGTGATCCTCGACGATCTGCTTAGAGTCTGGATCGAATTTAGGGAGCCATTTATCCGAATGTTTAGGCAAAGGGTGCTAGGGTCCAGGTATGGCCACAACATCTTGATCGAGCCATGGTCTGGTGGGATTGTTTGGATTTTCCATGGGCATAGGTAGTGTCGAAGGCTGAGATGAAGAACTGCCTTCGTTAGATGACTCTTCTCTCGAAGAGGAAGATGAAGGTGGGATACCAGATCCTTCGGCTGCAGGAGTGAGGATGTGATCTAGATTCGTAGGGTTTAGGAGCAGACCAGTGCCTTCAAGTTGCTCTATGATATCAGAGAAATCTAGAGGTTGATTCAATGGCCTACCCGATTGTCTGATATGGGCCAAAGCACCGTGTGCCCTTAGAAGTGACTGACGAACAATTTCTTGTACGTCGGACCCTGGAGGGTTTGGTGTTACTGGCTCAGTGATAATCTATGGATTTTCGTTTGAGGTGGTTGCTGTTTGAGAAGTAACGTTGTTGTCAGAACGACTTTTTGTTACTATAGGGGAGCGGGTGTGTGGGGGAGGAGTCTTGTGACCTCCATGTGCCATCAATCGTGTTCAGGCCCTACTTCTAGCGCCATTTGTTGATGAGAAAAAAAGACCGCCAGTCAATTGGAAGAACGAGTCCAGTCTGGGGTTGTCTAAGTAAACCAAGCCGTTTGGTATAACTCGTCCTGACGAGTTTAATGGCTCCGTTGTCCAATTAAAGAATTCTAAAAGAAACAAAAATAAAAGAAAAGAAATAGGTAACTAATTACTAAATATTACATATATGTACATATGTATATAATGTGACTGTAATAGGTGTATTTAAGCTAAAGATAGATAACTGTCATTTATATACATTATTTACAGGCTACAAGTTTTAATTGAAACTTACGAAAATCTATGTGAAAATGACTGCTTTCGAAGAAGCAGATAAAGAAAGTACATAGAAATATTTTTTGATTTTCCTTTTATAAGTCTTAAACTAATGAATAAAATGTTATGAAATGAAAACGTATAAATCGTCAAAAGCCAAAATTTACGTTCAAATTTCAGTGATAAACAAATAACAGAAAAATGAAATCGAGCTAACTTGTTATCGAGCTAATGATATGCATCCAAATATTTGTGCGATTTGAAAACATCTAACCGCCTTGCCCAGGAGGGAAACCTGAACTGAACCTTAAGTCTGTTCTGAATAAATGCAAAATGATTATGTTGGCAATTAAATTTAAATAGCATATAGAATGATATCAATAGTTATTGTGATCTTATAATTGCAAGAAATTGAATTAAGCAAAATCTGTTGGAGAATATCCTTGCATTTAATCTATCAACATAAATTAAAGGAGAAACCCTGTAATTGAATCTAAATAGATGATCACAAAATTTATATCTGAAGCATTTTATGGACAACATTCATAAAATTTTTATCCTAATAACATAATAAATGATGAAGACTAAAGATATCAAAAACTTATTATGATATCAAGATGAACAAAAACTTAATGAAGACACCACCCACAAGAAGCTAAAGCCGAAATGAGTATTGCTGTTCCATTAAAGTTTGTTGATCAAAAGTCCATTTTCTGCCCCGGGCGAGGATCCTTGATTACAAAAATTACAAATATTTAAAGAGTTTAGAAAAACTAAATATCTTATCTTGTGGGATAAGATTAAATCTCCAAAATGATTTGTTGATTACAAAATAGAGGGTGATAACCACTCCATATCACACAGTATCTCTCAAAACTAAAACAAACTTCTTTCTGTTTACAAAAGATGTGCCAAATGAGCTCAGAAATAGTCCATAACATGAGATCACCACCAATTACTTGATATCCTGAAAACAAAAACGAAAGTAAAAGAGTTTAGATATCGTTATAACCAATAATTTCCACAAATTCGAATGAAGATAAACTGGCTACAAAATCAATTGATTTCGTAGCTAGTTCTATTTTAACAACAAAAATCAAATTAAATCTATATAATTAAAAAAAAATGAATAAAATAAAACTAAGGCAATGAATCAAATCTTTACCTCTTAACTGCATGCTAAATTTGATTCACAGGATCTCAGAATTAACTACTGCTGTAACACTCTCAACATTCTTTACTATTATGTTCTTATTCATTTTCAAACGCTTGCCTTGCCTTTGAACAATGGACTTTAGCCTATGATTTTCATCCTTAAGCGAGTTGATCTGAATAGTGAGGATTTTGATTTGCGATTGCAGAGTATGTATGTTTGTATAATATTTATCGATCCAAAACAGACAAACTTCACACCGTGAATCTGTGATAGCTGTTTGAGAATGTTCATGGCCATGTGTCAAAACGTCTCCACTATTGACTGTGGGTTTCTTATCAAGATTGATACTTGAAAATCCTTGACTGTGCTTCAGGTAGGGTGGCAAATTATCTATAAAATTATAAGCTTAGCCGAGATCTATTTTGAGGCAAGGGGGGTCTTCTTCGGCCAAGAATCTCTCGATCTCAGAATCAGAGCTCTCATGGACCTCGATCATTTTGATCGAGCTCACATGAGAGTTCGATTTATTTCGTAGGCTTCTTGAGATTAACCTACCTGCCCTTTTATTTTTAAATCCTATATCCATGTCACCCTTAGACGGTTTGTATGAAGTCCTGTTTGCGTTCTTAGCAGAGGTGTTAGGATGGCCATGCAATTCAAAGGCTGCCGGCTCAACATCTGTTTGCTCAGGCATAGGCTCATTGAGGATGGCCATAACATAGGCTTCTTTAGATGAAGGAACTGCTCTGTCAGTGGCAGGGACTGTAGTTTCTTCCATCATGGGCTTATCAACCTCTACGGTACTGGGTGTAATGAAACCATTTCAGAATAGGAAGGCATCCCAATTATCATTTTGTAATTTTAGTTGATGAGCCAACAACATTTTTATCAACCTGTGATGAAACAGACTGGAGTTTAAATGCTGTATCTTATACATTTTGGCCATCTTATACATACTTCTTAATAAATAAAAGGGCATATTTAGCTGAAAATCGATGAAGTTCATCAACAAACGTATGTGATACAGGAAAACAAGGCCAAAGAGACCCTCACATGTGATGAATTGTCTCAAGATTGCTAATAAACCATGCCACCGAGTTTTCAACAAGGATACATGGATACCTTTATCACAACATATGATCTTCTTAGAGGTGAAGAACAAGCTCCATGGTACCTCTTCTACCTTGGCGTTTTTGAACCATTTCTGCCCACTCAGTGGAAGACCCGTCACCTAGCCTAAAAAATTCTCAGTGACCTCGATCTGAATGTCTCCTACCTTGGCTCGATAACCATCAAAAGATAGGGCAAATTCTTGGGTAGTTTGCAAATTAAAACCCTGAAATTTCTCGAGAAATCCGAGCCATCCTTGACCTTTAAGGTCTTCCCTTGCATCATTACACATGAGAAGGGTTTGTGAGCCATTGGGATCAATCATTATGACCGAGGCCATGAGGGCTCGGAAGGCAGATAGAAAACACAGTGAGTATAAAAGGTTTCTGGAACAGAGAAGACTAGAGCGAAATCTCAGACTCTAAACTCATCAATACCCTAGCACGTATGAAAAGAGGTTCTGCAATACAAAATGAAAGGCGTTTTGCGAAATGAGTGCCAAGAGTACATACGAAACCTGAGACTTAGCTCGAAATGATGGGCCTATTGTTGTCAGACTGCCACCTCCCACAGGGTACAGGCCACGACCAAGTTCATTCAAAATTTATCATTGCGCAACAAGGCAGAGTTGGTTTCTAAAGTTTAGGAGAGGAAAAGTTTTGTGAACCAAAGTGTAGTGACAAGAATAGGTTTTACCAAGAGTCACAAAGATATATAGCATAGTTTAATTTCAATGGATCCATGGTGTTTCAAACAACAATTCAAAACACACTTCACAATCAATGAGCCAGTTTAAAGCAATAAACAAGATGAGCTTCACAACAAAAGAAAGCCCTTATTAAAAAAAATTGTAGAGACATCTACCTTTCATAAACCTTAGATAAAATGGGAATACAATCACAAGTTTTAATTCTTCGTTCATGCTTTCAGTCATGAACGAAGCATGAAAACGAAGAAAGGAAAACACTAGGAATAACCGAAACATCATATTCACAGTTTCAAAAATTGCTTATGAAAAGCAATAACCATATGACCATGGGTAGGCAGCTACATAATTTATTATTTTATGCTTTAAAAGGTGAAAATATGTAGGGATTCCAACAGTCCTGTAACTCCCCCTGCTTCTACCTTGGGTGAGACTTCGCCTGCTTCACAGGTGTTTCCGAAAGGGCCGATAGTTAGGGTTTTGTTGGTGCGTTGTTGAAGTGTTTAACTTTGGTTTTGCCCCTGTGCCAGAAATGGTTCCATTGCCGACACTTGAAATCGTGATTGCTGGGAACTGAAGTAAAGAAAAGAGAAGCTATGTGCGTAGATCTGCTGCTGAAGTGCGCAATACTCTACTTGACTCGCGAAGCTCTGTGCTAAGAAAGAAGTCTGATATGAAGACAATAGGTAAGATATTAAAAGAGGTAAACCTTTGTGCTTTGATAAGAGTAAGATAAGTGAACATTTTTGTTTCAAAAGCATGAATTTAAGTATGTTTAATAGATTATGTCCTAGTCTGAAATCTAGGGCACAGTTGGAAGAAAAAAATGATCTAACTAAAGCTAATAGAAATGAAGAAAGATATGTTATTCCTATGCATAGAAATACTTTTTGGACTAATAAATGGATGCAGGAACCTATAAAGAATTTTTGCAGATTACAGGTCCAACACTATGATTTTAGTGCGCAATACAAAAGAAGTTCGGGAACATACAAGAGGAAAAGAGGATTGACATTGTGTTATAACTGCAGAAGGCTGAGACATATTGCTAAGGAATGCCCTATTTGTCTTTGTTGTAAGATTGTTGGTCATAAGGTTGAGGATTGTCCAAGGATGATTGCTAAATTTGAAAGAATGAACATGAAACAAGAAAACTATGAAGGAAATCTATAGACTAAGAGCATGTTAGAGAATCATAAAGAGAAAGAATCAGAGAAAGCTCAGACTATATTAGTACAGTTGAAAGAAACAATGAATGAGCACAAAGATGTTAGTTTACCAGAAATCTTGAAAGTAAAACAATGCATAAGTGCAAGAATAGAAGACTTTGACATAAATTGTGTCTTGGATGAAGAAACACAAGTGAATATTATGACAGAAGACACCTAAGAAATCTTAGGAAATCCCACTATGATAACTGTTGAAACATATATTAAATTTTTTATCTTCAAGACTAAAATCTTCCTTTTTCGGGTTTCGTTTTTTCACGAAGCATAACCTTCACTATATTTTCCAAAAGGCTGGTACCGAAATCCTGACAAGCTTTATTCTTTAAATAATAAAAGGAAAAAAACCAAAAATGTTATAAAAGCCCCGATGCGCTTTCTGTAAAATTATTTCTTAAATCACGAAAAGTTTAAACTCTAAAGGAGTTAAGATCAACCTTTAAAAAGTTTTTCGGAATCCAGGGTTTACAAAGAACATATGTTTTAATGCATTTCCAATTGCGGAATCCTGATCCCCGATTTCCCGAAATATGGAAGTTACTAATTATTAAAGACTAAATTAATCATATCGCGATTTCGGGATTCGGGATTCATCAATGACATACCTCTTGACAACACGATCCCCAAAATCTCGAAACGCGAAGTCCCGACTCATAATCTATGTTTAAAGTGAATTAATCCTGTTTTGGAAGTTAGTCCTTAATCCTGATTAATTAATTCACTAATACGAAAGTTTAAGGCTTAAGTTAATCATTTTACAATTTCGGAAATCAGGATTCATCGATGACATACCTTTTGTCAACACGATCCCGAAATCCCGAAAGAATCAAAGCGGGTTTAATACTGATTAATTAATTTACTAAAACAAAGTTAAGTCCTAATTTAAACTTTTCGTGATTTCACAATTTCGGAAATCAGGATTCAGCGATGACATACCTCTTGTCAACACGATCCCTGAAATCCAGAAACGCGAAGTCTCGACTCCTAATCCGTGTTTAGTCTAAATTAATTCTGTTTTGGAAGCATGATTAATGACAATCAAACCTTTTAGGTTAGTTCATGTTTCGGTTTTCGATCGAATGAAATTTTCGAAGTTTGAATTCAAAAATGCCATAAGGCGGCCACTTTAATAAAGGATAACTGATGATATGTGACACTAATGCGTATCTTAGTAAATATCCACTGTATTCAATGTATTGAATTCTTGTCAGCTGCGTTGGTACCTACATCGTTAAATGAATTAAAAAAGAGTTTAAAGGTCTGTGTTTTGCAACATATTCTGTTTCATACTATCAAGTGTAAGACGCATTCAGCCGAGCTTATACACTCCTTTTCTGTGACAGGTTTTCCATCTAACATAAACTCATGGCACCAAAGAAAGCACCAAAGAAGAGTGAATATACAGAGGAAGAAGATATCATATCCGACACTACGCCACACACTATCGACTCAATTAAATATTTGACACAAATCTCTGAATTCCTGGAATATGAAATCAATAATTCTATTACTGATTCCGAGAATCAATTTCGGGATATAGCAAAATCAGAGCTTCATAAGATCGCGGCGCACCCTCGGCTTATGGCGTACAACGAAATGATCAATTGGGCCTTGGAGAAGGTTGATATTCCAACAAGAAGTATTTTAAACGATCAAGGGGTCGTTGTCATCTCATTCAGGCCAGAACATATACAAGTAATGTATAAACTCTCACCAAATCCTAAGTACACTTATAATGATGAGTTTTTAGCTGAATTTCAAAGGAAGGAGTGTACTGAGGCAGACCAAACTTATCCTGATTTAATCAGAGAATGGTGGAGATGTCCATCAAAGTTTAGGGCCGATACCCATGGGGTTTATGCCACAACGTCTTTGAACGAATACATGGTCTATGTAGCCATTATGCTGTGTAGACTTTTCGAAAAAAAGAATCCCTACCATTTTCCTGCAGAATGGGTACCCTTTTTAGAAGAAGCTTCAGAAGGATACACTTTCAACTGGAGTAATATTTTGTTTGATAACCTAGCTCAAGAAGTTTCAAATTACAGAGTTGCAAAATCTAGAGGTCAACCAGTGGCCTTTTACATGTCAGCGTACATTATGGACGCAATTTTCTTTGTGACTTCTTTTCCCATGATGAATTGGAGTTGGAACATAACTTGCCCCGAACCCATTCACGAGTATCACTCTGTGCTATGGGAAGAAAATGCTAAAAATGCATTTTACAAAATTTGTCATTTTATTATAATTCCAATGCATAAAATGTTTTATGGCTGTGAACCCCCTCACATTTCTGAGTCAGTCTCAGGAAATATTAAAGAAATAGCCGATTGGTTTGTTGATGAAAGCTTCTCTTACATTAGGGTTTATGGATTCTCAATCCCCCTCACGCACTTCCGAAATTCCTCCCAGACATACTGGTATTGAGAGAGGTAGCACATCAAATAGTGAAAGGTGGTATTGGAATAGAGCTAAAGGCAGCTCAAAAGAAATCCTAGCCAATCTTCCCTGTGTATGTCGGGAAATTTTCATTACTAAACCTAGGCCATTCTAAAGTGGAAGCCGAAGCTTTAGAAGAAATAAAACTGGTAGATATTGAGCACATAAAGCATGATCCTTATCAATTAGTAAGCAAACATTTGATGCACTGTAATATGAAAGCTTATGAACATGAAAAATATGTTTATGATGATATATTCGAGGAGGTTAAAACTTATGAGGAGGTATTGAACATGGCATGGGCCTCATCACCCGACTTACAGACTGGTTTCATGTCCTTCCAAAGTCACAGACGAAGTTGCTTGCCAAAATTTTTGCAGGGTGAATCTATGACCCCTCCTCCAAAGATGGAAGGGCCTCCCCCAAGCTTTGAAACAGATGTACAGGATAAAGAAAATACAAAGGGAAAAATGAAGGAGACTGAAATGTCTTCACAAGAAATAGAGGTTCCTCAGACAGAAAAATCAGAGGTAGGGAAAGGAAAGGAGTTGGAAATACCCTCGGAAATCCATGAAAATATTCCCACAAAAGTAGGAGGAACAACATCGACGAAACTTGGAAGTCCCATTACCTCTTTGACTCCATTGCAGTCTACTTATGGAAACCCCCAAGAGGGATCTCTATACGTAAGTGATCTTGAGCCTATTTCTAGAGATGAGATTCCTCCCTCTGATTATTTTTTTAGTAAAAAGAGGAAGGCTATCCTGAAATAGGAGATGCATCCAAGAGGAGATATGATGATTAAAAAGCACAAGATCATTATAGATGGACAAAAACTTAAAGAGGGAGAATTCGCTACAGAGATTGCAGGCACAATGGGAGCTTTAGCATCAACGAATTTATACTCTGTAGGTAGTTTGACAACTATGTTGGAGCAGAAAGATCAGATGATAGCTCAGCTACAGGATTAATTAAAGGAGTCTGAAAGAAATATCAGTTGGGGGATAAAAAAGGGTCTAGAATGAGCTAGATTAAATGATATTCAAGAGATTCAAAAAATGAAAGCAAGATTAGAGGAAGAAAATAAAAAAATACAGGTCACTCAAGCACAGGTCATAAAGTAAGAGGAAATAAATAAACAATTACAAGATAAGATTAATTTCATTTCAAATCAAGTGGTAGAGCTTGAAATCTTCTAGGCCCAGGTATTGGAAATACATATGAAGATAGAAAAAGAACAACAGGGGGTGTTTTTCAATTTGGAATTTGTTCAGAATTACTTTCAGGAAACAAGTAAATCCTTGGAGAATATTCTCCAGAAAGAAAGAGAAGTGAAAGAAACCATACCAACTTTCCAAAAAGCAGTGGCTCTTTCAACAAAAGAAGATTTCAGGGAGGCTCAAAAGCTATCTGTTTCAAAACAGATTAAAGGTGATGTAATACTCAAGGTATGGGAGGCAGACCTCACATAAAACAAAAGAATAACTATAAGGTTAATGACAATTGTCAAGGAATTTTTGACCTTTTAGAGAAAACTTCATTGAACATCTGAAAAAATGACTGTCCCGGGTTGTTAGGAGAAATTAACATTGTCAAGCATCAGTTAAGATTTAAAGAAGAGCTGGAAGAAATTCAGGTAGAGATTCCACAAATAAAAGTAATCAATGTTACTCAAATTGACAAATGGATAGTAATGCCTAACTTAAAACTACAAACTATTAAGTTCACAAGAAAGATTATCGAAGACCGTCTGCCATAACTGCAGAGAAAGTTTTTCTTATTTGAAGCAAAGGATATTCCAGAAGCTCCTAGAGTTTTAGTACAGTTTCTGGGAAAATGTATTTGCTGTCTTAAAGCAGAAGGAGGAGGTTCATCAACGTAGACATGAAAGACTGTTTTGAAGATTTTCATCATTGGAATAATAAAGTAGTTAGAATAGAAATGTAAACGGTTTGACATTATTCATTCATGTAACCGTTAGTCCTTGGAATTTAGTTAATCACCAACGAGAAAATGTTTGGTGATCATGTATAAATATATTTTCACAAGACTGAGAAGAGGCTTTTTTTTTTGAGAGAGCCGATTGTATTAAAAAGTTTTCCAATCCACTATGATATAAATAATACAGACGAGATTCTGAATTCTGTCAACTTGAAGCTATGTGTTCTTTTACCTTGTTTCCAATAGTTTTAAATATTTTTCTTCTTATGTCTTTCTAATGAATGATCAACTATAAATTTATTTCACACATCTATTGTAGTTTGAATTGATTTGGTTATTAAATCATTTATAGTTTTTCCTCTGTGATTGCTATCAGCAGTTTCAAGACTTGTAGGTCATTTGAATGATTATATTTTACACTTCATTAGAAATCTCATTTTCCTCTTTGCCTCCTATTACAATATGAGATTCTTTTGTTATTAAAGCCTCATATTATCTCAACGATTCTACTCTGTTACTTTACTATTCTCAAAATTGTTTCAAGTACAGGAAACGACCTCAACTGTTATTATGTTATTATTTTTAGTTCCAAAACTCTTTTTCTCTTTTCATCCCTTAAAAACTTAAGCAACAAATCTTCAAAATTTTCATATTTAAATAAAACTTTATTTTCCATGTCTGTCCCAAATAATAGACAACCCAACATAGAACCCAGCCTCCAAGATCAAACTAGCATTGCTTTGAATTTGTTTGATACTATTCTACAAACAACAACTAACCAAGTTGAATTAGAACATTCATGGGCAACTGTCGAGAGAGATATCAACATCCAAGAACAATGGGAAGCTAGATAGAGGCAGTTGAGAAACCAACTCTGATTTATCCTTCACTTTGATTCTTACCCTTTAGTTACCTTTACCTTTATAGATGCCTTGACGGTATACTTCAGAGCCTTAAAGTATAAACTCATGAACAACAGTACCTTCATTGGGAAGGATATGATTGTTTAAGGGTAAGATGATAACTTTATGTGGGAGAGTTACTAATGTACCTATTATTATCCATGGAACAATGACCGAAGAGGAATTTGAAGTCATTAAGTTTGTTGAGAACAACACCCCTTTCTTACTTTTACTAGGTAAGACTTGGATTGAGGGAGATCAAGTCAGAAGAAAAGCAGAGGAGGAAGCTACATAAAAGAAAAAACAAGAACTAAGGGATTTCATAGCTAGAAAAATAGATCTACTACTAGAAGAACGAGATGATAAGTCGAAGCAACACAAGGCAAGAGAATTAGCTGTCAAGGTTGAAAGAATGCAAGAAGGTTTGAAGGACCTATCCATGCAAGAAAGAAGTCTACCCACCCAGGAATTAATAAGAGAGGGGATATTAAATTTGAACCCTTTGAGAGCACATCAACAGTGCGAAGACACTACACTAGGAGAAGACAAGAATAAGAATGAAAAGAGGATTCCAGAAACAGCCAGAGAGAGTCAGATCACAGGAAAAAAGGTAAGGATGCTCAGTAAAAATAAAGCTAAGATGGAAAAACTACAAGAAACTATAGAGACCAGATGGAAGACTTCACAGACTAGAACCTCGCAGGAGGTAGGTTCACAGGATTTGAACCTCGCCAAAATATCAGGACCGCACAGAATGAAAATTCATCCTGAAGAAGCTATATGAATGTTGGAGGCACCCTGATCGTTAGAACGACGCTCCAGAACGACTAGAAAACGCTTTTATGGGTGGATGGACCACTTTTGGGACGTTGAGACTATGCCATAACAAACATATTCACATTGATGGAAACATTCCTGCTCGTTGGAAGAATCCATTATGAGGCACTTATTTAACTTGCCCTTCACCGCACCGGGACCACTTTTTTCCACCCGTGATTAATTGAGCTAACATAGAATTGATTGTGTGTTGAGCTATGTTATCAGAAACTAGACGTCGCTGTCTGTTTGTCTACCTCGCTTATCCATTCACCTACTCCGACCTGTCTGTTAAAATTGAGAATGTCGGACAAACCTACTGAATTAGAGAAGTCTGTCGAGGAGGTCCTCAAGAAGCTAATGGGCGACGAGCTATTATTTGAAGGTGTCCAGGCATCATCGACTAGGAGACTGCAGGCTTCCCCTTCGATGGGACGATGTTCTGGCCTTCTTAACCCCACAATCAAGCAACGAAGTAAGCATCACGACGAACTGGCTAATGCGAAGCAGATCCTGTTGATCCTACCAGAATACATTCCACCTTTGGCTGGCCCAGTTAACCGCGACAACATTCCACGAGACTACGAGTACAATCTGTTCACCATGTACATTCCAAAAGGAATACACGTAGTAGGATGCCAGATATGACAGATCCCGCTACTGAAGAACGACTTCAACTTAGGCGACATAAATAACTAGGCTATGCTAGCACCCCCCTGATACTTGACGAAATCAACTAGGAAGAAGCCTTGCCTAATCTCCCAGCCATGGATTAAGGGACTGGTGCAGTCCACTATGCTGAACGTGATGGAGATTCCCCATTTTGGCTATCACTAGGAGGTTAACGCTTGCGCTAAACTCCTTTTGTTGTGGTATCATGGTAGAGACCTGTGGCTCGAATGACAGATTATTGTGGATCCGACGTTGATCCACCAGATTATAGGGTTAAGCATGCAGGGACCTGACCCTCAACAATTTTATCTAGGGAAGGCCTTAGACCACTTCCTGGCAGATCGCATCAAGGAAGAATATGATGAAGTTGAAAAAGGAAAGTAAGGCTACAAGGTAGCCTCTAGTAGCCTCTATATAGGATGGCACAATGCACCTCGCTTGCGAACTCATAGATGTCAAGCTCGTAAGGAAGAACCACCCCACATAGGTCACCGGGTTCATGGTGGACCTCACAGAAAAATGTGTGGAGGGCATGCAGATGAATTGGGCGAGTTAGCTCGTCAACGAATTGGAGAAAGACTGTCGCGAATGTTGTTGGGTATTTTACCCTACGGACTAGTAAGCTAGGGTTCTAAGCCTACATGCAGATCATGACCCTTCAGATTTAATCTTTATCCTTCTACCCAAAATCTCAACCCCTTTTCTCAGGCAAACACAATAAGAATGAACTAACCTTATTTTCCGAAGGTTGAAGTAGATCCTCCGTTGAGTTGTTGTCTCCTTGCTATCGCTGCTCCTTCCACAAAGCTTCCCTGCGAACAAGACAAAAAC
>ML793223.1:50343-65934 GCA_009831015.1 Picea engelmannii
CTATCCTTTTTCCCCCTCTGACTAGTACCCCTACCCCTCCTTTTATAGGCTAGGAAGAGCTAGGGTTTTAGTCGAACTCTCGGCCATGCATGGCAGAGAGTTTCAGTTAACTGACAAAAAGCCCCGAGTCTCGGCGGAAACTTTCCTGATTTTTTGCATTGTTAGGTACCCGCGGGCTGTTTTGGGCTAGCCCGCGGATACCCGCGTGCAGTCAGAAGACAGCAAGCGGATACCCGCGCCCAGTAAGAAGTTAGGGCGCGGGTTGCTTGTTTTCAAGTGAATTTTGAGGAATTACTCAGCATGGCTTTGGCTATGAAGAGGCATGAGTTGGCCTGATGCCAGGTAAACCTGTATAGTGCATTTTAGGGTTATAACAGCGAAGCTCAATATTTGGGATATGAATTCCACTTCAGCTGGCTGATCATGTTGATTACATTTGTCGCTTGGAAAGTGACTGAAGGAGCCACCTTTCCAAAGATTGAACCATCGGATTCGTTGGCCACTAGGTTTTCTACCTTGTGGTACACCAACAACATGAAAAAGCAGTGGCAGTCGAATGATGTGTTTCATGCCTATTATGAACAACTAAAGGTTGCCATTGAGTCATTCTCGCGCATGACACCGTGCACCCTGTACCAGTACAAACCAATAGAAAGGTTCCACACAGATCCACATTTCATCTATATCATTGTGCACAGAGATGAGAACAAGGAAGAGTACTTACAATCTTATTACAAATGAATAGATGAAGACATGGAGAAAATCACCAAGGAATAGCCGAAGGAGTTCTTCGTACCCATTGCTGATGTAGAACTCTCTGACACTAAAACCATAGGAAGCCCCATGGTCACCCGAGTCGATCATGTTGGAAAATCCAGTGGGACAAAGAAGAAGAAGAAGCAAAAAGAATTCCATGATATAGAGACCGATGAGGAGAACAACACCTCTGAAGAAAATGGATCTAGCTCGCTAGGAGGAGGAAATGAAGCAGATGGACAAGGAGGAGGTGAAGCTACATCACCAAAAGATCCCCCTGCTAAAATAGTAACACCACAGAAGAGGAAGGTTTCTCCGTAGAAACCTTCAACAAGAAAGAAGACACGTGCCAGTAAGCCCCAGTTAGAGGCCACGCTCACGGAAGACGACATCAGGTTTGTCTGCGGAGTCATGGAGGATGCTTCCGAGGACATATTGCAGAGATTTGGAACGAAGAAGGATGAGTTGTATGGAAGGATAGAGAAGGAACTGAAGGAAATACAACAAGCCATTCATTTGGTCCACGTAGTACCTACTGCGCCCTCCTTGTCACAAATTGCAGATTTGGGGGATGAACCAACCCAATTGAGAAGACTTCGAGATGCGACAGAGGCTCGACTTCAGAAAGTCCAAGAAGAGAAGGAGAAGGCTACAGAATCGTTGAAACAAGAGAAAGAGGAAGTCTTAGAGCAATTACGAGGAGCGCGGTACTGTGTAACCGCCTACGAAAAATGAGAAAGAAGAGTTTCAGGCGATGATCCAGGAGGAAAAAACCCAACTACAGAGAGAAAATGAGCAGTTACTCACAGAACACATTACAGTTAAAGAAGAAGTGAATAAAGCATGTCACTCTATGCTAGGCTTGGCACAGGAGGAAAAAGAGTCAGTTGCGGTTCAAGTGGTGAAGCTCGCTGAGATCATCCAGTAGCTTCAAGCGAGGATAACAGAGTTGGAGATCCAAGAAATACTGAGCACCCCACAAGAAGTGTGCGATCAGAGGGAGGAAGCCACTAAGAACGCAGTAATAAGGATAAGGGCCCTCACCTCAAAGTGAAAACAACTGAGTGATAGAAGCGCAAAGACATATGAACGCCTCATAGAATATCCAGAGTTAAGGAAACTAGAAGCATAGTTACAGGAGGTGCAACAACATGCATTCTACGGGCATACACAGATGAAGCTACTCACCACAGTTGAAAGAATGAAGAGATATCAGGAACAATGCGCAGTGAAACAACAAATTACTTCCATCCAGAGCAGGGTAATGGAATTCACGCAGAAGCTTCAACCTGTGCAGGACGAAGCCTGCAAGGTGTTCAAAGAAATTGAGGGACAAGGCTCGCAATTGGACCAAGTTGTTGCATCAGTAGAACAATGCCTGGACGGGCTTGTTACAGAGCAGACGATCCAGGAGATTTTTGAGCAGGAGGCTTAGGTGAATCATTAAGTTGAGGTAACTGGATTTAATCTCGAGGCCTTTGAAGGAGCATTGCCTAGACCTGAGTGACTCGGGACGAGTCACATATGAGTGTTGGGGGCATGTTGGCCCCCGACTAAGTTTTGAGGAAACCTTGGTCAGGTTTGACCACTTTTTGGACTTCGACACATTGGCCGAGAAAGGAGCACCCAGGTGGAGTTGAGATTGCGGATCTCACTGATTTTGCAGGCTATGTGGACCCAATAAGGGGTCCCTAGGGTTTTTTTAATGGGTTTTGGGATGTTGTCCCATGGGGTTTACCCATGATTAGGCCTTTTTGTAAGGGATTGTAAAAGTATAAATAAGTAAGAATGTATGATAGAAGAGAGGCTTTTGAGGGGCTTGTAGAAGAAAAGTCTTGGTAGCTAAGTGCAAGCAATTTTGGGTGCTTTGTGCAATAGAATGTGTATGTAAGGCTTTGTGCTTGATAGTGAAGTCAGCTCTGTGCCTAAATCTAGTTTTGGAAGGAGGATCTGGTGCTCAGTGCGCAAATTTCCTTTCCTATGCGAAACTTGGCTCTGTGGCTTAGTGCACATGAGCAACTGAATGTAAGAGATTGAAGAATAATAAGGAAGACGAAGCAGTTGGTGGACGTAGCCCCACATTGGGGTGAACTGCATATATCTTGTGCCTTTGGTTTGCTTTGTGCTTTGTTGGTTATGTTGTGAATATGTTCAGTTCTTTGCTTATTATGTATGATAGATATATCTGTTGATGCTTAGTGCTTACTTGTGTTAATGATGAATGAATGTTAGATCTAACCTAATGATATGTGCTAAGTGGTTGAGATGATTGATCTTCATTGTTACTATGTCGATCTCTATTAGGGTATGTTCTACGATGTTATTAAAGTTAATAAACTAATGCATGTTATCTTCTAAAGTGTTAATAGAGTACTCTGTGAAGTGTTAGTATCACATATCTATGTCCTAACTTGGTTACAAACACCTGTGTCCTGTAACTCCCCTTGCTTCTACCTCGAGTGAGAATTCGCTTGCTTCATAGGTGTAGCCAAAAGGGCTGGTAGTTAGGGTTTTTTTGGTGTGTTGTTGAAGAGTTGAACCCTGAGTTTTCCCCTTTGCCAACATGAGCTTTGGCATAGAGGATTCAATCCCTTAAACTATGGATCTTTGCCTCTTTTGAAAGATATGGTGGTTGGATTTTCTGATTCAAGGTGAAGCAAAAGAGGACAATGCAAGGGATGTGCACTTGAAAAGCATGCCAAGGTTTATTTATCGAGCAATGAACAAAGATCGAGAGGGGTTCTTGATTTGATCCATTTAGATGTTTGTGGACCCATGTCACCAATTTCATTCACAAACAATCTTTATTATGTTATTTTCATTATTGCTTCTTGTAGTAAAACTTCGATATATTTTATGAAGACAAAGGATGTGGTCCTTAACATTGTCCAAGAGTTCAAAACTCTTATTGAGAACTAGATAGGTAGGTAGATCAAGGTATGGAGATTAGACAATGGAGGGGAGTATGTTGCCAATGATTTTGATTCGTTTTGGAGAGAAGCATGTATTAAGAGGGGGTTTATTATGTTGTACAACCTACAACATAATGGGGTTGTAGAGAGAAAGAACAAGTCCATAATAGACACTACTAAGTCTATGGTTCATAAATTAGATATGCTTATGTTTCTTTCGACACATGCACATTGTACAACCATGTACATACCGAACAAGTGTCCTCACAAAGTGTTGAAGGACAAGAGTCTAGAGGAATCTCCCACAGGGGACAAATAATGTCTCTCATTTCAAGGTGTTTATGAGTCCAGTGTATCTTCCAAATGAGAAGAGGATGAAGTTTGAACCAATTTGAAGGGTATTCTAGTTGGCTACAACCAGTCTTCTAAGGCTTACAAGATCTATGTTCCATATTAGAGGAAGATAGTAGTGAGATGAGATGTGAAGGTCGATGAAGATGCATGGTTGTTGGGATCACAAAGATCTCTAGTAGAGGTTAAGGAGGTATAAATGGTTGCTGTCCCAATTGCAAGTGCAGATTCAAACCTGATTAGGTTCTAGTGCATGTAGAATGACAATCTTACCTTCTACGACAACTAGGAAGCCGAGATATTGGGTTATGATTTTGAAATCATCTATAAAAAAGGGAAGCAAAATGTTGTGGCAGATGCACTCTCAAGAAAGGATGAAGATGTTGAGGCCTTTCTCTTTGCTATCTCGATCATCCAACCCGATTGGATAATAAAAGCGAGGGATGAATGGAAGAATGATGAAAAATGTGTGGACTCTCATTCAAAGGTTGCAACAGGATTCCAGTGCATCATGTACATTTACATGGAAAAATGATTTGCTATGGTATAAAGATCGCTTATATTTGTGTAAGAACTCCCAACTCAAACAAAAGGTACTATTGGAATTTCACACCTGTCCGGCAGGAGGGCACTCGGGATTTTTGAAAACCTACCATAGGGTCAAGAAGGATTTTTTTTGGGATGGCCTTAAAATTGATGTTCAAAGGTTTATAGCATAATGTTTGGTTTGCCAACAAAATAAGGTGGAAACAATTAAGACCCTAGGTTTTTTACAACCATTATCCATCCCAAGTCAACATTGGGAGGAGGTTTCCATGGATTTCATCACAGGGTTACCAAAGTTTGAAGGAAAGTGTGTCATCATGGTGTTTGTTGATAGACTGACCAAGTACACACTTTTGTGCACTCTATCATCCCTTCAAAGCCAGTACAGTTTCCACCGCATTCATAGGGACAGTTCAAAAACTACATGGAATCCCAAAGATTTTTGTAAGTGACAAAGATCCTATCTTCACTCGACATTTTTGGACATAACTATTTTCTTGTTTGGGTACTCAATTGGCTCATAGCTCATCCTATCATCCTCAATCTGATGGAAAAACCGAGATAGTGAATAGATGTCGTGAGGGCTACCTTCATTGCTTTGTCTCTGATAAACAAACACAATGGTTCAAATGGTTACCCTTGGAAAAATGGTGTTATAATACTTCCTTTCATACTGCAACAAAAATGACACCATTTATGGCACTCTATGGATACCACCCTCATTCCATCACTTCTTCTCTAAAGTAAAAATCTAAGGTTCAAGCAGTGGAATATCACATCGAGCATCAACAACAAGTTCTCCAAATCTTAAAGGACAACCTGACCATGCCACATAATCGCATGAAAAAAAAGCAGATCAACATCATAGTGAAAGAAGTTTTGAAGTAGGGGATTGGGTGTTTTTAAGAATACAACCATACAAATAGATGTCCCTCAAGCAAGCCAAGAAGGATTATAAGTTATCACCAAAGTACTATGGTCCTTATAAGGTGTTGCAAAAAAGATTGGTACTATGGCATACAAATTGGAGTTGCCTGCATCCTCATGAGTACACCTAGTTTTCCATGATTCATGCTTAAAGAAGGTTATAGGTGAAAAGATCCCAGTTCAAACTATATTTCCAGAACTTGACGAGGAAGAAAAATCATATTGGAGCCTAAAGCCATCACTGACACAAGAATTCACTAGTTGAGGAATAGATCCATTTCAGAGTATCTCATTAAGTGGAGGAAACTTTCTGCTGAAGATTCCACTTGGGAAGATGATTATTTTTACACAGAAGCATCCATAATTACTTAAGTGTTGTGAACAACACTTGTCCGAAGGAGAGGGGCATGTTAAGCCCTAAATAGTGGCACATTACCCATTAATTGGGAAATATTACATTAGTAATGTTGTTTTATTTATGTCGGCTTGGGTCCATTAGTTGTAATTGTACCTCCTAGTCTCCTATATATACCAAGGAGACATTTCCATATGGAATCATCTTTTACTTGAACATTTATGTCTTGTATAAGGAGGTTGCCTCCTCGAAGAGGCTTATTATATGAAGTTCTCTCTTTTTCAAGGCATTGAGTACTTATTTTGAGGTTTTTCTATGCTATATTGATATTTGGTTCTTAACACACACCATGGCCCTATCCAGGATTGTAAGACTCTCCTCCGAACCGATTCATGAAGGTTTGGTTGGGCACCATTCTAGTAGGAATGTTATGATGAGAGTTGAAAAAATTGCCCCCAATCAGAGTGGCTCTAGGTTGGGGGCTGCCCAATGTATGAAACTGACCTCCTACAGATGTGAATTTGGAGGAAAAAGGTGTATTCATCATACCAAATGTGTTGGTTAGAATCGGTACATAGGAGGTAGGTGTAAAGGACGAACCGTAAGCAACAACTTGTCCGCCAGGTTGACCACTCCATCCAGGAACATTGGGACCGGGCTTAGACCTAGGGTGAAAAGGAGGAAGGCCTCCAACTGTAGGAGTCATTTGTGGGATATGAGAACAACCAAACGAAAATGGAGTATGTGAAGGAGCCATTCCCCCAAGTCCAATACTAGTATTTGGATTAGATGCTGGGATGGAGGATGAAAATTGCAATGTGAAATTTGGCATACCATAAGAAAAAGGGCTAGAGGCCATAGGGATGGACTGAATATTGTATCCCAGAGAGTGAAAAAGGGACCCAAAATGGTTTGTGGCTATAGGTTGAGCATTCACTATAGGATTAACATGAGTGATGATAGGAACCTCCAACACTACAACCATTGTGGTTGAAGGTGTCGAAGGAGTGTTGTTAACTATAGTGGGTATGGGAGTTGAAGGACTCCCAATATCTTTCTAACTCGATTCAGTACTCATCCTTGTATGATAACAAGTCTGGTAAGTGGAAGTGTGTGTACCATGTTTGATAACTTTATGTCTTTTAGAAGGAAAATATTCAAGATGTGGTGGTAATCGTAACAAGCGGTGAGACATACGGGGAAGTTGGTATGGCTCCATGATGACTCAAGACTTGAGATATAAAAACAAATCCTAAGGAAAATTAGTAATCAAAGAGCACACCAAAATAAACAAAAGGCCAATATGCACACAAACTGGATAAAGTGTCTGAAAGGGGCCTCCCTCCCTAAAGTAGGTATGCCTCACCCAAGAGGGGCCTGAGACTCCCTGCAAAAAATCGGAGGTATCAAAATCAATTATAAGGGCCCTTGTGGGATTAACAACTAGTCGGTCAGATCCCCTTCGAGAGGCAATCCTCCATAAAGGCTGTGTGTTGTCTGACCCTTATCTGACCCAATGTACCTACAGAATAACTATGACAAGTAACCTATGTGGTACCTATGTTAAGCAACTAAGCAACCATGATATAACTGATGCGCAGACAAACAATCATAAGTTAGGTCCATCGTATGGGCAGGGTAACAAAGCCCGAAACCTCGAAAGCACCGCCTCTCACAGAGGTAAAGGTACTAGAAAGATCCCCATATACGAATAGATCCCCATAATATATCTGATGCTAAGAAGGTATTGGGGGGATATCCCCTCAACCAACCTCATGCAATCTCATGCTTAACTCCGGTGTAAGCGAAGCCTCTTGACGTCACCAATTATACAATGGTTTTCACCACTCCCTTAGTCAAACACATATGTTGATTTAATAGCTTTGGAGAAGTTTACTCACAAAAACCTATTCCAAGGCTCTAAATCCTAAGCTAGTTTATGCACCCTAGAAAATAAAATCGTTTCTAATCAATTTTAAATTATCAATGTTGCTTTTAGTGGCCTTGCTTACTCAAAAAGGTGCGGTAGTGAAACTGATGATGTTATGACTCAACAAGTAAAATAAATGAATATGAATAAAATGCAAAGTCCTAACTTCAATTCCCAATAAATGATAAGGTTTTCAAAATGCAATTTTCAATTTAATTATGCAATTCAAAATAAAATGCAATATTTCCATACATGTACTAAGATCAACGATAAGAACCCAAAAGATCAAATTCCAATAATGCAAAATGATTAATATTTTTGTATTGTCAATATAAAAGAATGAAAATGAAAGAACTGAACAATAGCTTGATATAAAGATTCTACTGAATGCAATTAGAGACAAACCAAGTAGGATATCAAGAAGAAAACACCCAGCCCAAGATGCAAGGACAATTAATGAAAACGATGATGACAAAGGCACCACCCAAAAATTAAACCAAAGAAAGGTTTCCTATCACTCTCCAGGCACTTAACATTCATAAAAAATACCTAAGAAGACTCAACAACCATCAAAACTTACCCATAAAACATCAAAGTCAACAACCAAGCACACAATAAAGATGTACGCGATTGTTCAGGAGAAAACCATGTATATACACCTCTTACAAAAGGACAAAATGCATATGTACGCGACTGTCAGGTAAAAACCTGCGTATATGTATTAAAACACTGCTAAGTCAAGGATAAGGCCAAGAAGTTCAAACTCACAATGAACATAGGCTGTCAAGAAATCAAATGATAAGAAACTCAATATAAGCGAGAGCAATCAAAGGATAAAAAACACTCCAAACCCTGAAAAGTAGATTCTATCCCCAGTATGGTCCGTAGTTCTGTTACAAGGAAAATATCTCTATGTTATGGGGTAAACTACAACAGATGGAAATGATTGCATAAATCAACTTTAATATCAAGTATTCTATATAAACAAATATGCTAACAAGGCAATATAAAGAGCCTACCTCATCCAAATGTTCAATGAAGTCCACTGTTGAGCACTTGACTCAAAGCAATATGCCTGTAACTTGTCCTCAAAAACCAAGAAACACAAGCATATGGTGATAATATATAAAGTTAGCACATTCAATAGCATAATCCATCAATATTCATAACAAATATGCCCATGGAATAACAATTCAAATATTTGCAAACATTAATTGGATGATAAAAGAGTATTTCTATTAAAATGTAATCAATAGAAGTGAATGAATTACAAACTTCTGTGTCGGCACGATTCAGAACCAAGAAACTAAGTCCCTTCCAGCTGGGCCTCCACCACTTCAATCCTCCACCAAATACAAGGTCATATAAGAGAGACAATGTGGTTCTCAATCAAATAGGGAAGAGCTTGGGGGATGAACAATGTGTTCAGACTTAAAGGATAAATGGATGCAGACTCAATATGAAGTGAATAATTTCTCCAAAATGACTTTGCTCTCGAAGTTGAATTCTTATCCTCTTTTCCATAGCTTGGATATGTCCCATTTATAGCCTTCAAATGAAACTGAAGGGCCGAGTCGGAATGTTTCTAGTATATGGAAGGTCAAGGATCATGGATCTTGTGACGTGACATGGAAACCCATGATGCATATTTAGGAGCGAAACAAATTGATTAACAGACTAAATATAATAAACACGAAGATATGAAGAATAACATAGATATCCACTGAACAATATCTTCTATTGAATAATGAAATAGGATGAAACTGTAAAACTACAGAACTGAAACACTTGCTCGAATGATGGTACCTATCTCTAAGAAGATATGTGGCTGCTACGCGCATTTGTCTGAACAAAATGAATCAAAATGAGAATCTAGAGACCTTTTTGATATTACTCATGAATACCAAAACCCTAGACATCCAAAAACCTAACCCTAGGAGGTGAAACATCAAACGTCATGTGGGCCCCTATGGATAAGTTGGTACCTCAACTTCTCAGGGTTGTAACTTTTGCATACGACCTTCATTTTAGGCATGTGATAGCCCATTGGAAATGCCTTTCAAAGAACTACACATTCCATAGTCAAAATCATACTTCGTCTATAGTTTGACTGTGGTGAGCCAAAAAAAACTGTTTAGGCTTCCAAAACAGTCCTGGAAGTACAACAAGATGTGTTGACATGAAAACATACAAAATAAGCCAATTGGATTAGGTGATAGGCCACCAATATCCACCTGGAATATGTGTAGGGCTTCATACAACCCAAAAAGTGTAGAACCCACAATTACAAATAAGTACAGGAGAACGTGTTGAACTAAAAATTGACAAGAGGAGAGAGTTGGAATAGGTGGGTGGCCACCAATAACCAACTGGATCAACCCGACACCATTTTTTAATTTGGGCACAAAACCCGATGTACGCAGACTGTAATGGTGCAGCTTGCATATACAAATTGTTTTATAACTGTTAGGGCACATATATGTGGAAAACTATTATTTTTATCTCTGGGAACTACAAAAAGGGACTTCAAGTATGCATAGGGAAATGGAGAAAGGCCTTCTAAGAAAATTTACATAGGGTGGGGAAAATATTTCTATAATAGGGGGTGCTTCCCCCCCAACAACTATCGTTGGCTGTGGGGGGCGGGGTGACGACAATTTTTGTAGCCCCCCTGGGAGGGGATTCTGGGGCAGTGCCCCGAAGCAAAATTTTGGGAAAATTTCCCTTGTAAATTATTGTAATTTTGTAGTCAATCTGGACCGTTCATTATAAGGTTGCATATCTGTCGGTTAAAGTTATTTTAGGATTTCCTTCCTTAGAAGGAAACCATCTCTTATGAGGGAATTTTATTACGACAATGTATTATTGTAAATATTATGTTAGCACTTGGTAAATATTCTAGAGGTTGAAACAAAAGAAATCTACAAAGGTAACTTTATCCAACCACTTTTGAAGCTGGGATCTAGCCCTTCCAACTTTATAGAGGGATCTCTCTATATGATTTAGCTATGTTTGCAATTTTAGATACTAGGCTAGGTAAAGAAATAGGTAGGTTTTGTTGTCAAAGTGTTTTTTGAATTGGTTGAGACAATCTACACCTCCATTGGGCTATGGGGTCTGTGTTATAATAAACATGAGATACAGACCAGAAACGCAAAGGAAGATTTCTACAGGGAGAGATAATATACTCACTGGATCTTTTAGTAGATTAAATGATGGGCAGAAGAAAAGATGAGAAAGATAAATTCAACTAAGAAGCAGTTAAGAATTTCTTAATTGAAAACACCAGAAGATAAACACTAAAATCTTTCGAGTCAGAAACAGGGTATCCAAGATAAATCCTGCAACATTCGTTACTCTTAAAGATTAGTTTCAGAAAACAATATGATCACAAAGCAAGAATAACATTCAACTTAGAGAATAACATCACCAGTGAATACACGCAAGAATCCTGTAAAGTGCCTCATTTTTATTAATGGAAGATCTCTTCAAAAATGTTACAGTCTGATAGTGTCAGGGTGTGAAGATCAACAACCCTCAATAATTCGAAAGGTGAAATATTTATAACTCAAATTACAAACGTTCCTGTCATAACTGATCAGGACGTGCTAATTCTATTTTTAGCCTAACTAATTTAACAATTCTCCTAAATTTCAAAACTGCTTGATGACTTGGTGAAACTGCACGCTGAATTTCTGGGTAGACCGTTGATGAAGCCTTTGCACGACCTCACCTGACTGGACAGGTGACTGGACCTGGACAGCTCATCTGCTAATCAAGCAGATTGCAGAGTTCCTCCCATCGAAGATGACTAGGCACAATGACTTTGAGCAGTCTTCGATACACTTCGTCCATTTCTGTATACTTGGCGAATGTAGGCTTAGTGAGGAATATGTATCGAATCTCGTGTTGGATACTGATGTCCAACTGAAGGGCATCCAAGAATGCTTTGCCAGTGATGCTCCCTTGTATGCCTGCAAACTTTGAACTGTCCTTGGACACCTCCGCCAATCTCTTCTTGTAATCCGTAAGTGTCATCAGTTTATCATTAATAACCTTCAGACCAGGTAGACCTTTCTTTTGGAGAGCCTCAATCTTATTGAAGAACCTTTGTACCCCCTGGTCCATGATCTGAACCTTTTCTTCTAGTTGAAGCATTAATCCTTTCTTGGTCAAAACTCTTTTGACCTCAAGGATGGTCTCTGTTTTATCTTCGATCTTCATCTCTTCTAGCTCTTCTCTGGTCTTAGAATTGAGGAACTTGATGATATCATTCGTCTGTGTTGGCATCTCCCCCAATTCTACTCTGATCTTCTCGGTAGCCTGTTTTCTCCTCTGGACCAACTCATTCTGCTCGAACATAATTTGGATCATGGGCCATATCTCATTTATGGAATTTGTGATGTCTGTCCATACATTTTCTTTGACCTCAGCCAAAGTCTTCCCTGCCACTGTTTGCTTTTAGAGCTGCTGTAGCTCCTTCTTGAGCTGCTTAGTTACCTGCTTTTCCTTGGAGAGACTGGTCTGGAAGGAAGTTTTGAGTTCCTGGAGGTTCTCAACTTCCTTTTTAAGCCTGCTGATCTCTGTCTCTTGCAGGTTCATCTTTTCCATGGATTTGGCGAGGTCGGCTGTCCCCTCTTGTGATTTCAATGGAGTTGCGGATGGGACTGCTATCACTGCTGCTGTGCTTGCTCCTAAAATCAGAATGGCACTCAATGGAATGAATTCCATCGGTTTCAGATGCTCCTTCTCTTTCAATAATCTATCCATTTCATCTTCCATTTCTTTTAGCTGTGCATTTTGCTCCATGAGCAGCTTGAGCATTTCATCCTTCTCACCTTCTTTCTCTGCTATCTCCTTCGCCTGCGAGTCCTCTGTGGGCGGGAGATTCAGTTGTTTCCTCAAGGAGGTGATGTCTACATTCTTATTCTTTATCATCTCCTTCGCAGATTTGACGTTCGAAGGATCATAGCCGATCTTGAGGACCATCTCCTCCAATGTCTTGATTCTATTGTCCTTTGAAAAGGACGATATTTTCTCTAGCTTGAGATGTGTTTGAGCATTGTTGAGCGACACCTGCAATTTGGCTGCAAAAGCGGAAGCATGTGCCAATGTATGGAATACCATATCCCCTGTCTGCTTGTGTAGATCCATCTGATCTGCTGGGTGCACGTCCTTCGTCTGGAATTCGAAGGTGGCCCTCTTGTAGTTTGTGATCACCTTGGGGTCTGGTACCTGCGCCTGGAGGAAAGCCATGTGCATCCTGCCCTTTTCTGTGTCAAATGCAGACATCAGCCTATGCTGCGCAGTCGACGTCTGCTTCTGAAACTGAGCGTAAGTACTGCTGGTAAGTGTCTGATTCTTTTTCTTAATCAGCTTGTACTTCTCGAAAATACTCAACTTGGGCCCAGACCTGCCTGGCTGAGTGTCCAGTGGGGAGTCTGAGGATTTATTCGGTACTACTGGGGTGATTTCCTTATGGAGGCTCGAACTGAAGGGAGGAACAACCGAATTGGTCACTGTGGTAGGCGGAACATCTTTTTCTCCAGTTGGACCAGGAACTGAGATTGTCTTGGGCCTCTGAGTGTGCAACTGGAACTCCTCGGATGATACCTCTGTGACAGGCGGAGATGAGTCTTGACGGGGCCTCTTTTCTTTAGGGACCTGTGGCATGGTCGTTGGTGGCATAGTGGTCGGGGGATCTTGCTGTTCCACTTCAACCAAGGTGTCAGGCACCCACACTGTCTGATTGACACATTTTTCAATTTCGGGCTTGGACACATGAACATACAATATGTTTTTGTTCTTCACCCTCATCTCTAAGATGATCCCATAAGGATTATAGTGCCATGGGAAGCTCATAAATAAATTCATTTCTTTCAGCATCCTGTCAGCTTCTTCCTTGGCACCCCGACTGTTGTAGATGAA
This sequence comes from Picea engelmannii, assembly GCA_009831015.1. NCBI lineage: Eukaryota > Viridiplantae > Streptophyta > Pinopsida > Pinales > Pinaceae > Picea > Picea engelmannii. The sequence goes on from ML793223.1 coordinate 64,049, forward strand.
GGAGCCAATCTGCCCCTTGATTCGAAGCTGCTGCTTTTTCTTTAATGATACAAAATGGATCTCATCTGAATTCATAATTTTCCTTATATATTCTAAAGCAAAGATTCTTACAGGTAAATATTTGGGTAGCTTATACGGTGCCAACTCACAACCGTATACTCTGATCTTGGTATGATTTTGGTACAGGTACCAATCCACGGTCTTTGTGTTGTCTGAGAGATGCAATATTCTCTCGACTTCGTCATTTATTCGAGGCTTGGGCCTGCCGCTCAGCATGCTTACCACAGGGTGGTAAAATAGATCGATGAACACCTTGAAGCTGTACTCTGTGGAGTTGTGCTTCAGCAAGGAGGTCCATGCTGTGACTGCCTGAGGTTTACCATCTGCATCCATCTTCTGCATGGAAAAAATAAATTTATCTGCTTGAAAGAAAACAAACATGTATGCCAGTATGGACGAATATCTGAACATGCCTTCCGTGCCAAAATTCACGAACTGTTCGAGAATATTGTCTACCAAGAATGTACTGAAATCGAACTGGATGATGGGTTTTTCTTCAATGGAGAAAATGGATAGAAAACCCAAAATGGGCTCATCTACCCACTGGTCGGAATAATATCCCAATAGAGCGCAAAGGGAGGAAATAACCTGGTTTCCCTTCGTGGAGAACATGGATGATGGGTAAGGGGGATTAGTGGAAGGGAATTAAGCAGAGGTGGGAAGGAACAACTCGAATATTTGATCTCTTTGGGGAAAAGTCATTTTCTGATACAATTCGGTAAGGATTTCAAGGTCAAAGGGGGATGCAGAATCGGTGCGGGGAATTTGCATCATCTGGTCTATGGTTTTGGGAGTAATGAGGAACAAGATGTCTCCGGATGAGGAGACGACGACTCTCTGCTCGGGAATATAGTGAGCTTGACATTTAAGCGCAAATTCGGGAAAATGGTGGATCCGGGGAAAAAGGTACAGGGGTAAATTGGACTCCCAGAGTCCGATTTCATCACTCTGGTCCAGGAAAACTTCCTTGAGCCATGATTGGAGGTCTGACAAATCAAAATCCCATTTGGTATCTACAATTAATCTGTCTTTTTTGACCAGTGGGATCTTGTCCAGGTCGACGGGAGGCAGGAGAAACAAATTCTCCTCTCCTTCTTCTCGTCTGGGTTTTGGCGCCATTTCTGCAATGGTACCTGCAATAAGCACAAAGTTAGTGGGGTTGACTGACTATGGACGAAGGTGACGGGATGCAACAGGGGAGAAAGCAATGAGTTTCTCTGGTGCGACGAGTGAACAACGAAAGTAGAGAAAAACAATAGTTTTATTTTAAAAAAAGGGGTTGGTTGGGCGCGGGAGACAGGTCAGCTGGATAACGGATAGGTTATCCAGTAATAAATGGACAACGAGCCACTTGGGGGTGAGATGGCAGGTGACGGTGGCTGAAAAATATGAATGGGTGATGTGGCGGCTAGGGATTGGAGGTAAAAGTCGCAATAAGGGGCTGGTCATGAGTGAAAGGGGGTAGGGGACTGACAACAATTATGGGGATGGGACATAACTCAGGAACAAGTGGAACAAGTTGAACCAGTGGAAGATGATGTCCATAAGTGATGGGGGGATGTCAGATAGTAGATGGTGACGGGACTTCGGGACCAATAGATTTACGCCACATAATACAAGGGACCCGCCAGAGGGAGATTACCATTCCAGACCCCCCCGCCCCCCTTGGTTAAAAGCAGATCATCTGGGGGAATCCAAAATCCATTGTGGGCCATTGATCTACGCACCTGTTTCTGAGCTGTAGATCCAAGCGTGCTCTTTATCACTCATTCCGGACCCCCCCATCCATTAAAGGTAGAACATACGAGGGGGTCCGGAATCCGATC
>ML793223.1:74856-90823 GCA_009831015.1 Picea engelmannii
AACCTTGGTGAGGGTGTACGACCCATATCGGAGCAGATGAAGTTTGCAGTGGGGTCCAGCGAGGCACTCCTTTTGCAAATGTAGCCACATTTTGTCGCCCACCTGGAAGTTGTGTGGCACCCGATGTTGATCATGTCGCTACTTGTACTTAGCATTGGCTCTATCCAATATGTCATGAACCTATTGGCGGATGTTTTGAATGTGCTCAATGAATTTGTTTGCCTTATCTGCTTCAGACTGGACATGAGATGGATCTTCTTGAGTAGCCACAAATGGCATGGCTATGTCAATGGGACATAGTGGCTGGAATCCCAAGCCCACTTGAAAGGGGCTGTGGCTGGTTGAGCTATGGAGAGCCCAGTTATAGCTGTGTTGTACATAGGGGAGGCTCTCATCCCATGTCCATGGATGCTTTGAATTGTACATGCGTAGAATGTGTACAATCATCTGGTTGATGACCTCTGTCTAGCCATCAGTTTGCGGATGGAAAGCTGTGGACTTGGTGAGCTTGGTGTCCAACATCGACCAGAGGTTGGACCAAAATGTACTGAGGAACCTACTGTACCAATCTGAGATGATAGACTGTGGGATCCCAAAGTGTACCCACACTCGTTCAAAGAAGAGTTTAGCAGTGGCTTCTGCTGTGATATTCTTCTTGCAGGCCATCATAATGGACATCTTTGAGAATCAGTCGATGACCACAAAAACACAGTCATTGCCATGCTTAGTAGAAGGAAGGCCCGACATGTAATCCATAGAGATGGATTCCCAAGGTCGACTGGGGGTAGGAAGTGGAGTATAGAGGCCTTGCTTCTTGATGGTCAGTTTGGAAATGGTACAAGCAGTGAAGTATTTGATGTACTTCCCGACATCTTGTCGAAGGTTCGACCAATAGAAATACTTTTGCAAAACTGCCACGGTTTTCTCAACCCCGAAATACCTAGCGACCCGACTATAGTGTGCCTCCCAAATCATCTTGGCACACTCACTTGAAGGAACACAAAGGTGTCCCAGGTGACAAAGCAGGTCATCCTGGAGGTGAAAATTGGGAACTTGCTTACCCTCCAAGAGTGTATTGTATGTGTGGCCGAATTCTGGATCACTTGTGTAGAGAAGCGACCAATCAGAAGTCTCATGCCCACAAGAGTTGAGCACAGTAGTTAGCGCCATGATGGGTGATCGACTGAGGCAGTCTGCAACATTATTGGTACTGCCTTTTTTGTACTTAATGTTAAGATGAAACTGTTGCAGGTATGTAGACCACTTCTGATGGCGATCGTTCTGCAACTTCCCTTGTGTCTGTATGAACTACAGGGGTCGATGGTCTGTGTGGGTGACCATTTCCTTTCCCAAAATGTAATGCTTCCATTGCCGACAAGCTTGCACAATGGAATGCATTTCTTTGTCATAAGTGGGATACTTCCAGACTGTGTCAGAAAGTGTCTCACTATGATATGCCACTAGATGCCCATGTTGAGTAAGGACTGCCCCAATAGCATAGTCGGAGGCATCTGTCTCGATCTCAAATGGTTGTTACAAGTCTGGTAATGTGAGCACTAGTGCAAAGCAGAGGCGATGCTTCAACTCCCCGAACGCCTTCTGTTGAGATTTAGACCAAAAGAATTTTGCTCCCTTGGTGACTTGACTCAAGGGCCAAGTGATATGAGAGAATCCCAACACAAACCTGTAGTAGAAATTGGCATACCCAAAAAACTGTGGAGCTTTGTTAGGGTGGTTGGGGCTGGCCAATCCCGAATGACTTGGATCTTTGTTGGATCCACATGCACCCCCCGCTCATCAATAATGTATCCCAGATACTGAACCTGGGTTATTCCAAAAGTTCATTTCTCCAAATTGGCACACAACTTGTGTTGCCGCAGTGTTTGGAGGACCTGTCATATGTGGTGGAGGTGCTCTTCCCAAGTCTGACTGAAGATCAAAATGTCATCCAAGTACACCACTACAAATGAGTTGGTGAATGGCCACAGGATGTCATCCATTAGCCTCATGAAGGTTGCAGGGGAATTCATCAACCCGAAAGGCATGATCAACCATTCGAAAAGGCCCTCCTTGGATTTGAATGCAATCTTCCACAGATCAGAGGGTTCGATTGGTACCTAGTGATACCCAGACTTCAAGTCGATCTTGCTGAAATATTTTTCCCCTTTGAGTTGGTCCAGAAGGTCATCAATCCATGGGATTGGTTACCTATTCTAGACAGTGATCTTGTTCAGTGCCCAATAGTCAATGCAGAGTCTCCAAGTCCCATCCTTCTTTTGCACCAATACGATCGAGCTCCCACAGGGCGATGAACTCGACCGGATGTGACCTTTCTGCAACAACTCCTGAATCTGCCTCTTGATTTCATCATTCTCTAGGACAAAATTCCGGTAGATGGGTCCATTGGGAAGTGGTGCACCTGGGGTCAGATCGATGGGGTGCTTGACCTGGCAGTGTAGAGGCACCCCTGCGGGGGAGGTGAAGATGTCCTTGTACTCCTCCATGACCTTATCCATATGTTGTTTTCATGCAGCGGGGACCTTTTTGGAGGTCATGGCCACAATATTCCTCTTTCCCCGAGGGCAGATCATCAGGAAAACAAATTTCCTGGTTTTGGAAATGAGCTTACTGCATTGTTTTGCAGTAACCAAAGACATGGTGGTAGGCAGTGCTATCTCTGGTATCCTGTACAACTTATTTCCCAAAGTGATAATAACAACACAAGGCCTAGACTCATACACAACATGTCGCTTCCACAAGTATGGTTGGCCTAATAATACATCAGAAACATCAAGAGGAGCAATGTCACATAATACCTCATCTATGAAGGGCTTGATGCTGTAGGGAAGGCGACATTGTTGACTGACACGAAGGTCCCTTCCTTGGTGAAACCACCCCATGGTGTATGGTTGTGGGTGTGATGTGGTCGGCAAGCCCAACCATTTAATGACCTCTACTGAGATGAGGTTCTTCTGGCTCCCTCTGTCGACAATGAACTGCAATGGGGAACCCTTTACCCACATCTTGGAATGGAAGAGACACTCTGCGTCCTCTGGATCTTCTGGTTCCTCCTTCTGGATCTTCGTGGTGGCAACGGTGGCATTGGGCTCCACATCGATAATCTGCTTCCCCATGTCATTCCCCTTGTCAGGGTTTGATTCAGAGTCGGAGCATGCATCCGATTCAAAATCCTTCAACTCGGCTACCAGTGACTGCTTGGCCCGACACTCACTTGTGTTGTGAGTGGATCTCTTATGGAACTCACACCACTTCCCTGTGTCCCTTTTTGGCTTCGTGGTGTTGTTCTTTGTTTGTGGATTTGGCGGGTTGTCCTGGGCTGCCCCACCTTGGCTTGATCCTTTGTTCTGCGGTTTGGGAGTACCTTTCCCTTGCTTCGGATTTGCAGACCCAAAGTCTCGCTTCTTCTGTTTGAACTTCTGCTCAATCTTGGCAGCATATCGGTACGCCACACCAAGCGAGGAGATGTCGAGGAACTCCATTTCCTCCTAAATATATCTATGCAGACAACTGTGGTACTTTAACACCAAATGTTTCTCTGAATATTTGATACCCAACTTTGTGCATAGGGTATGAAACATATTTGTCATCTCATGCACATCTTGGTCCCTTTGCTACCGCAACGTAGTCCATTGTATGTATTTGTCCTCATATCTCCCCACTGGATAATATTGTTCCTTGATGGCATCTCAGAAAGAATTCCAAGTGGGTGTTGTCGAGAACAAAGAGGGCACTCCCTCGCCCTCTTGCTCCGAGTAGGTTTCCCACCAGTCCTTGACATGGGGGGCGACTTTGAGGAGTGCAAAAATAATCTTTTCTCGGTCGAAAAAGTCATGAACTGAGAAATATCCTTCTAATAGATTCAACCATCTATCTACGACATCTACATTTATTTGGCCATCAAATATGGGAATGTCAAAGTTTACTTGTACCTTAAAAGGAGTGGCGCCTCCAGAGTAGCTTCTGGATGTTGATGCGCCGCCAGTCGGAATCTGTTGAAGAATCTGGGCAAAGTTGTCCATCATCGCGTTCCTTTGTTTCTCGAGGGCCTCCTTGAGCAACATTTTGATAGGATCTCCTGCTCCCCTATATTTATTTTCTTCCCCCATGGGCGGTCATCATGGGTTTGCGAGCCTGATCTTGCAAAGGTTCAACTAGATCGAGCCCCAACTCCTTATACCCCGATCTCATTGGGGACATGCAAAGAAGGATCGAGAATGAGTAGACCGCTCTGATACCACTGATCTGGATTTATGTAGGAACACAATGAAATACAAAAATACACATAAACAAAGAGATGCAGTGGAAATAAGACTTCATTTCATTAATAACAAATGACTGAAATATGCTTACAGACAGAATGGAAATAAACTAGCTAGGGCGCTGGTAGCTTATCTCTGAGAAGAGATGTGGCGGCTACTGGCCTCTGAACTGTGTTACAATGAGGCTCGAAGGCCTATTATTATTGATAAATAATGGAAAACCCTAAACATCCAAAGACCTAACCCTAGGAGATGAAACACCAAGACTATGGGCCCTGTTTGGGTAAGTTGGTACATCAACTTCTTGGGGACGTAACTTTGGCATACGATCTCCGTTTGACGCGTTCTATACCTCGTTAGAAATATCTATTCGAGGAATACAACTTTTGGGTGAGAAACTTTAATCTATGATCCATGTTGCTCCCCGTTTTCCCCAAAAATGTCGTTTAAGGCCTCAAAACGGCTCTGGAAGTTCAGGACCCGAAAAACTACTAAAAATAGTAAACTGTGCGGAAACTAAAAAACTGAAAGAAGCAATGGTGGGGGTCCAAGTGGAATAGGTGGGTGGCCACCAATATCCACTTGGATCACATAGGGACTGGAAGAGTAACCAGTCAGGGGAGTAAAATCTAAGTAATGAGCTCATCTTCATAAGGTCATGCTAAACCCAAAATTTTGATGACAAGTGGACTCAAAAGTTTGTGCTCTGTTCAAAGGCAACACAATTGCTGCCAATATAAGATAATATTCTTTTCTCGCCAGTATTTTTTTGTTTTTTCATAGTCAAATGAATGCTATGATATAGAGGAGGAAATGAGTGTCACAAGTAAGAAATTAGTTCCAGTAGTGGAACATACCTATGCTCAATGCAAGAAGGTGCATGTAGGAGATGGAAACTCGAGGGAATGTTTCCTCTTGGGTATAGGGTGTCAAGCTCCAAAGGATATAAACAAGTCTATGCTTGGATGATGATGCAAACTACTGAGGTGATAGGATTATAATGAAAAAGAGAGAACCAAAAATAGGCTCAATACTTTAAGAAAGAGAATGAGATGCAATTACAACTTAACGGAAAAAAAATGTCATTTTTTCATAAATTTAGTCTACTTGGTTTGAAAAATGGGTAAACTTTCACCAAATAGACATCCTTTCAAATCCAATTTATGAGTGTAAAATAGACAAGTTCACGCAACAATCTTTTCACTTTTTGAGAGAGCCGAAAAAGAGCTTAAACCAGACTTGTTGGGAGTCCCACTAGGTATAGGTTAGCATGCTTATGAGTAAGAAATGAGGTTCAAACGTAAAGTAATGTATTATCTATAAGTGACTCCCAGTCCTATGGACAAAAATATCAGCATGGGCATCGAATGGCATAGAGGATCTAATTAGGCTACCCATGTTTGGTAAGTCTCTACCATTCAATAACGTCACTTCTAGTTGTAGAAAGAAGGTTATGTGTCGCTACTAAATGGGTTCAGAACCTAAGGCATATGAGTTGCAGTCATAGGATGATGCAAATGTGCATAATGAATTGATGACCTATCCTATATGCTAGTTGATGAAAATACATGTCCAAATTTATGAATGAGCGACATGGCGCTAAAAATTGCAAGAATCCCTGGATGAAACCACCAAAACCAACTCCATTCACTGTCGTATTAGTCAATTAGGAAAAAATATTAGAAAAAACTATGCAAAGCGGGTAAATTTTTCTATAAATGGTAAACAAACCAATTTTACTATACCATTTGTATTTTTTACCCAAATAGTGCATTTTGGACCCAATTTCCCCCGAATTTCAACTGTTGATAGTGGGAGCCACGAGTGACGAAATCAAAAACCGTCTAGACCAGGTAATTCATCTTGATCCTCTCTTTATTTCTAGTAGATTAATATTGACAATTGTGTCTCCTTTTTTGAGAATTTTAACACGCAACTTTGAAAGTAGGGTATGCTGATTAATTGGGTTGGTTGTCATTGATGTCAACCCTTGAAGAAAGTTCGGTGGTGAATTTCGATAGCACAAAGGTTTGGGTAATGGAACCAAGTTTGTTTGATGGATAATTGTATGATTTTTGATATATTTGTAGGTAAGACTATTCTATATGGATAGTACATGTCATGCCATTTCTGGTGGTATGTGGAACGTCACATAACTCATCACGGTTAGAGAGTTATGGCCATGTGAAGTTGGAGAACCCTCACGAGTCGTCTAGAAGCCCCAAAAGGTCAAAGTAGTCAAAGTGTTTGAAAAATAAATTATTTAAATAATAAAGTTAATGGAGAACTCACTAAAATAATGAAAGTGGGTTGCTACATGAAAGTATAAATAAGAGACAAGGATATCTCATTTAAACACACTTGAATCTATTAAATATCTATTTTATGAAAGGTTATTTGGGCAGGTATTATTGATAGAGAAAAGTGCGGAAAGAAAAGTGCAACAGAAAAAGTGCGGCAAGAAAAGTGCGGCATAAAAAGTGCGACAGGAAAACTGCGCCAGAAAATCATGGCAGAACAATCGCAGTAGAAAAAGTACGACAGAAAATCACGGCAGAAAAATTGCGGTAGAAAAAGTGCGACAGAAAAATTGCTATAGAAAAAGTGCGGCAGAAAAATCACGACAAAAAAAGTGCGGTAGAAAAATCGCGACAAAAAAGTGCGGTAGAAAAATCGTGACAACAACATGGTTGGGTTATATTTATTAGAGATATGGAACATCTTGTTTGAGGTATGTTTTGTGAGCTAGGGTTTATCTCTTGAGATGGTATTGGATGTTCAATATTGTTGCATATATCATATTTGTTGAGGGATATAGTTGGTATTTTGTTGTTGGTATTTGGCATATGGGTATTGGTCTTTTGGTTGTGATGTGTTGCTGAAGTTGTTGGTTTAGATTGAGGCTACATAATAGTGAGGTTGTGGCACATGGTTTGATGTAAGGGTTTATGGTATTTGGTTTATGGATAAACTGATGAATTGTTAGATAAATGTTTATGGTTATATTGGTGTATGTCTTTGGTATATGGTTGAGGTAAATGTTGGGTATGGTTGAGACAAGTAGTTGATGAGTTAGAACATACATGAGGTGTATAGTTGATGATGTTGGTACATCTTGATGAGTCAAGGTTGATGCATGGTACATGTTGGTTCAGGTTATTGGTACAAATTGTTTGGTGCAGGTTGATTGGTACAAGTTGTTACAGGTTATTGATATAGGTTGACAGTGATAGGTTGACAGTGGCAGTGGTTGATTTAGTGACAGTGACAGGTTGTCAACATTTGACATTTATATTTCAGGGTGGTTGGACAGGGCAAGGATAGGTGGTTGTAGCTACCTTCCGGTTGTAGCCAGAGAACTTAGGGGGTTGTAGCCTCCTTCTGGTTGTATCCAGAGAATTGAGGAGTTGGAGCTTCCCTCAGGTTGTAGCCTGAGAAAATAGGGGGTTGGAGCCATCTCCTTCCAGTTGCAACTGGAAAACAAAGGAAGTTGGTGCTTCCAATGAATGTAATTTTTTGAGACATATAAGAAAAAACATTTCATGTTTTTCTCCCACTTTGGGTTTCCACGTAAAAACACTAGTGTACCGTGTATGTGTATGATTTCTCATTTGTTCATTGTTTATTTACTTTGCAATTATTGGATGATAATTCTACACTGATATAACACTTGCATTATATGGTTAAAAATGATTAAATTTCTCTATTACTGATTCACCCCCTCTCTCAGTAATCCAACAATTGGAATTAGAGCATGTTCCTTCAGAAATCAGTTTAACCACTGAAAGGTAGATCATGGAGAGAAAAAAATGTATAAAAATGGAATATCACAGTTTGATGGACAAAAGTATGCATTTTGGAGCAGAAGGATGAAAACATATATACATGCACATGGATTTGAAATTTGGCAATCAGTTGTAGATGGATACAAAGAACCAATAGTTCTGCTGACAAATGAAAGAACAATAAAACTTAGGAAAAATAATTCCAAAGCTACAAATGCACTTCTGAATGGTATTTTTGAATCAATTTAGACCAAAGTTATACATTGTAAATCCACTAAAGATATTTGGGACAAGCTTCAAAATATTTATGAAGGGGATTCAAAAGTCAAAGAAACAAAGCTTCAAACTTACAAAGGTCAGTTCGAACAACTAAAGGATAAGGAAGATGAGCATATTGCATCTTACTTCTTACGAGTCGATGAAACAGTAAATGCAATCATAGGATTGAGAGAAGAAATTAAAGAATCCGTAATTGTTCAAAAGGTACTAATATCTCTCCCTATGAGATTTGATCCTAAGATATCAACACTAGAAGAAAGAGAAGATCTAGACTCAATAAGCATGGATGAACTACATGGAATCTTCATAGCATATGAAATGAGAACTAAACATGAAAATCCAGATATAAAAGAAGCATCTTTCAAAGCATCCAAAAGGTCAAAGCAAAAGGGAAAGAAAAAGGAAAAATAATATAGAAACAACAATGACATATCGGAAGATGATGAAGAAATGACCAACTTTGTCAAAAGATTAAACAAGGTAACCAACGACATATATAAGGGTAAGTTTCCTTTGATTTGTTTTAATTGTGATGGTATTGGTCATTTTGCTAACAAATGTACTCATAAGAAAAAGAAGAGGAATGATGAAGATTAATCAAACAAAAAACAAACATATAAAGTAAAAAGAACCACAAAGAAAGTTTTCAAGAAAAAAATATGCACCAAAGAAGACATCTCATCATCAGATGAAGATGAAGTTAATGACAACGAGAAATAATCAGTTCTATTTATGGAAGTAGAAGACTTTGACAAAGAAGACACCGAAGAAGAATATGAAGAGGTCGAAGAAGAATATGAAGAGCAGAAGTTGACTACCGAGAAGAATTGTTGTGTGCCATAGAAGTTATAAGATAAAAGAAAAAAAACAATAAGCTACAAGCGGAACTAGAAAAGAAAGAAGACACTCATGAACTAGAAGAAATGATCACAAATTTGAAGGTTCAAATAAAAGAAGAAAAAAGAGTTGAAGAAACACTCAAAGAACAACTAGAAGAAAGAGACAAGATCATTGGAAATTTGGAAGCAAAGATTGTCGCATTAAGAAATGATCTTCAAAAGAAAAATATGCAGAACAATTCAAAAGTTTTGGATGATATTATCAACAATCAAAAACCTCATCATGACGAGTCCGTACTTGGATACAATTAGATAGAAAATGGATCCAACTCCAAAACAACATATCAAGGAACATATCCAAAAAGCTATGCAGAAACAATCAAATGAGATAGGAATATCTACAAGGAAGATTATAGGGACACTCCTCCAACGAGAAGATTCATATTTCAGAATCAACAACCGACAGATAGGCCTCAGGAAGAAGAAGGATTCAGAAGAGAAAATCCTTTTAGAATATTTTAAACTCCTAGGTATCGAACTATATTTTTTGGTTTATGTTATGCATGTAATAATTTTGGACATAAATATATGAATTGCAGAGCTAATAGCAGGAACATAAACAACTTTGAAAGTCATACACAAAAGGGTTATCCAAAAAGACTTAGTGAAACACATAGAAGAAGTTACAATAGGTTTGAATCATTGAGCACTGAAGTGGAATGCTACAAGTGAAACAACTTTGGACACATGGCCAAATATTGTAGAATGGCAGTTCCTCCTAGAGAATCACAACATAACAAAAATAGTCACATACAAGATCCTCATAAGAGAACATGGACAAGAAAGCAGAATCAATATAGCAATGAAGAATGCACACTTTCTCTACAAGATAAGAAGAAGAAACATGGTTAGTATGTTGACAGTGGTTGTTCAAAACACATGACATGTAATAAAGACAGGTTTCTTACATTAATAAAGGAAAGAGATGGACCAGTCTCCTTCAGAAATGATGATTCAACTAAAATCATTGGAAAATGCACAATCAGAATTGGAAACAATAATACCAATGTAGAAAATGTTCTACTAGTAGAAGATATGAAACATAATATTCTAAGTGTGAGTCAAATGTGTGACCGAGGTCATAAAGTTACTTTCGATTCACAAAAGTGCGAGATAAGAAAAGAAGGTTCAGGAAAATTGATTGCAACAACTGCAAGAACTTCAAGCAACATATATGTACTAATTGAATTTGGAAATGAAAAGTGTTGTCTAGGAAAAGAAGATGAAAGTTGGCTATGGCACAGAAGAATGGGTTACATACACTTTTATAACCTTGTCAAATTCAGCAAAAAGGAAGCAGTTAGAGAAATTCCCCAGATTACGAAACCAACCAACACTTTATGCAAGCATTGTCAACAAGGAAAGCAAACAAAGACTGGGTTTAAATAAAAAGAATATTCAACGACAAGACCAATGGAAATTGTGCATACTGATCTAGTTGGAACAACTACAACAAAGGTTTTAAAACGTGAGAAATACTTTATGTTATTAGTTGATGATTATACAAGAATGACTGCAGTTTTCTTTCTCAGGAATAAGTCAGAAGCTTTTGAAAACTTCAAGGTCTACAAGGAAATGGTTGAAAAATAAATGGATTAAAAACTCAAATGTTTGAGATATGATAATGGAGGAGAGTTCAAGTCAAAGGAATTTATGGACTACTGCAGTAGGCATGGAATAAAAATGCAATTATTCATTGCTAGGACACCTCAATAGAATGGAGTTGTTGAAAGAAAGAACATGACAATACATGAAATGGCTCGAACAATGTTCATGGATTCCAAATTGACAGATATATTTTGGATACATGCAGTGCATACAATGGTTGACATTCAAAACCAATTAATGCTCATAAACAACACTGCCAAAACTCCCTATGAGCTATGGAAATGAATACCAACAAATGTGGAACACTTTAGAGTATTTGGAAGCAAATGCTACATAAAAAGAGAAGATGGAAGAATGGGAAAGTTTTACTCTCGTGTGGACAAAGGAGTACTTGTTGGTTACTCAAGTACAAGGAAATAATACAAGTGTTACAATTTGAGGTTGAACAAAGTTGTGGAAAGCATCAATGTAACAATTGATGAAACAAGTGGACGTGAATTAAAAGAAGAAGAAAATGAATCAATGGAACAACTTTACGAAGAAGAAGTAGAACATGAATAAGAAGTAGAAGGGAAAGCTGAAGAGGATCAGACATAAGTAGAAGAGCAAGGTCAACAAGTGCCTCCAAGTACACCTAGCAAACGAGTACATAAGAACCATCCTTCAGATCTGATTATCGAAAACAAAGATGCAGGAGTTGAGACTAGAAGAAGAATCTGTTCACCAGAATAAACACACCTAACACTCTCATCTACTATTGAACCAAAAAGTTTTGAAGAGGCCAACAAGGATGAATTTTGGAATAAGGCCATGGATGAAGAATTGGATCAAATAGAGAAGAATGACACTTGGGAATTGGTTCCAAGACCAAAGAATAAGAATGTGATTGGCACAAAGTGGGTATTCAGAAATAAACTGAATGAATATGGACAGGTTACAAAGAACAAAGATAGATTGGTATGTAAAGGATACACACAGGTTGTAGTATCAAATTTGAAGATACATTTGCTCTAGTTTCCAGAATGGAAGCAATCCAATTTCTCCTCTCTTATGCAAGCTCCAATAATATTAAAGTGTATCAGATGGATGTGAAATCAACTTTTCTGAATGGGGAACTTGAAGAAGAAGTCTACATTGAATAACCAGAAGGATTTCAGTTGTTAGAGAACGCAGATTATGTGTGTAAATTGAATAAGGCCTTGTATGGTATAAAACATGATCCTAGATCATGGTACTCTAGACTAGATAAATATCTACAACATGCAGGGTTTAGAAAAGGAAATGCAGACAACAACCTCTACATCAAGGTAACTCAAGATAGTATTTTATTAATTGAAGTTTATGTTGATGATATTATTTTTGGAAGTATTGATGACATGTTAAGCCAAACATTTGCAAAGGATATGCATAATGAATTTGAAATGTCATTACTTGGATAAATATGCTTCTTTCTGGGTCTTCATATATGTCAAAGAAACCAAGGAATTTTTATTTCTCAAACTAATTATATCAGAGAAATGCTAAAGAGGTTCGGAACGAAAGATTGCAAACCAGTTATCACTCCTATGCAAACCAGTTGCAAGTTTAGAAAAGATGATGATTCAAAGTCTAAAGACCAGAGGAAATACAAGCCAATGATTGGTAGCTTACTATATGTGACAACATCTAGACCAGATGTAATGCATGCAGTTGGACATGTGGCATGATTTCAAGAAGAACCAAAGTTATCACATGTATTAGCAATGAAGAGGATTTTTAGATATATCAAAGGAACAAAATAGTTTGGATTATGGTATCCAAAAATAAATGATCTATCACTTATTGCCTACACAGATGTAGATTGGGCAGATTGCATTGATGACCAACAAAGAACCAGTGGAGCAATGTTCTACTTGGGTGAGTGTTTAATATCATGGTTAAGTAAGAAACAATCATCAATATCCTTATCTACGATCGAGGCAGAGTATATTGCAACAACATCATGTTGTACATAGGTTCTATGGATGAAACAAACTCTAACATATATACATGTTGAGTATGATGAGCCCATTCCAATCTATTGTGATAATACAAGCACCATCAATATCTCAAAGAACCCGGTGATGCACTCTAAGACGAAGCACATTCCAACAAAGTATCACTTTCTACGGGAACAGGTTGTAGAGAATAACATCAGAGTTGAATATATGGGAACAAAATAACAAGTGGCATACATCTTTAAAAAATCGCTTCCACGTGAATCCTTTGAGTATCTACACCAGAGACTCAGAGTAATTTCTACTCCAAAATGAATGCTTTTGAATGCTTATCTTATATGTCTTATATTTACACGAGGAATCACCATAAAGAGGATAGTTCAGGTCAGGAGATCAGTTTCAGGAAGAGCTCAGTCAGGGGGATTATCCCCAAGGACGTCCTAGTTAGGGGGAGCAACCCCAAATGGAAAGATACCTTTTCCATTGATGACAAAGGGGGAAAGATTTATCCGATGTAGAACATAGAGGCATGCTTCTAGGGGGAGGGATGGTCACAGGGGGAGCATGAGTGATATGACTTCAGTATTGCATGACATGACTTCATTATTGCATCAGAGTGTTGCCATGAATGCCAAAGGGGGATATTGTTGATGAATTGGGTTGGTTGTCATTGATGTCAACCCTTGAAGAAGGTTCGATAGTGAATTCTGGTAGCACAAAGGTTTGGGTAATGGACCCAAGTTTTTTTGATGGATAATGGTATTAGTTTTGATATATTTTTAGGTAAGAATATTCTATATGGATGGTACATTTCATTCCATTTCCAGTGGTATGTGGAACATCACATAACTCCTCACGGTTAGAGAGTTATGGCCATGTGAAGTTGGAGAACCCTCATGAGTCATCTAGAAGCCCTAAAAGGTCAAAGTAGTCAAAGTGTTTGCAAGATAAATTATTTAAATAATAAAGTTAATGGAGAACTCCCTAAAATAAGGAAAGTGGGATGCTACATGAAAGTATAAATAAGAGGCAAGAATCTTTCATTTAAACACACTTGAATCTATTGAATATCTATTTTGTGAAAGGTTATTTTGGCAGGTATTATTGGTAGAGAAAAGTGCGACAAAAAAAGTGCGACAGAAAAAGTGCGGTAGGAAAATTGCAGTAGAAAAAGTGCGATAGAAAAAGTGTGACAGAAAAATTGCGGCAGAAAAATCGCGGTAGAAATAGTGCGACAGAAAAATCGTGGCAGAAAAAGTGCGGCAGAAAATTTGCGACAACAACATGGTTGGGGTCTATTTATGAGAGATATGGCACATCTTGTTTGACGTATGTTTTATGAGCTAGGGTTTAGCTCTTGAGATGGTATTGGATGTTCAATATTTCTGCATATATCGGATTTGTTGATGGATATAGTTGGTATTTGGCATATGAGTATTGGTCTTTTGGTTGTGATGTGTTGCTGAAGTTGTTGGTTTAGCTTAAGGCTACATAACAGTGAGGTTGTGGCATATGGTTTGATGTAAGGGTTTATGGTATTTGGTTTATGGATAGAGTGATGAATTGTTAGATAATGTTTGATGGTTATATTGGTGTATGTCTTTTGTATATGGTTGAGGTACATGTTGGGTACATGGTTGGGACAAGTAGTTGATGAGTTGGCGCATACATGAGGTGTATAGTTGATGAGTTGGCACATACATGAGGTGTATAGTTGATGATTTGACACATACATGAGGTGTATAATTGATGATGTTGGTACATCTTGATGAGTCAAGGTTGATGTATGGTACATGTTGGTGTAGGTTATTGGTACAGGTTATTTGGTGCAGGTTGACAGTGACAGGTTGATAGTGGCAGTGGTTGATTCAATGACAATGACAGGTTGTCTACATTTGAAATTTATATTTCAGGGTGGTTGGATGGGGCAAGGATAGGTGGTTGTAGCCACCTTCCGGTTGTAGTCGTAGAACTTAGGGGGTTGTAGCCTCCTTCTGGTTGTAGCCAGAGAATTGGGGAGTTGGAGCTTCCCTCATGTTGTAGTGTGAGAAACTAGAGGGTTGGAGCATCCTTCTAGTTGCAGCTAGAAAACAAAGGAAGTTGGTGCTTCCAATGAATGAAAGTCTTAAAGACATATAAGAAAAAAAATTCCACGGTTTTCTCCCACTTTGGGTTTCCATGTAAAAACATTGGTGTACTGTGTATGTGTATGATTGTTCATTTTCTCATTGTTTATTTACTCTGCAATTATTGGATGATAATTCTACACTGATATAACACTTGCATTATATGGTTAAAAATGATTAAATTGCTCTATTACTGATTCACCCCCCTCTTAGTAATCCAACAAGGTATACACGGGCTATAGATCATCGGGTCGCGTATACACAGCCCTATACACAATTGTTTGAAAAACAACCAGCGTATGAGAAACCCTATATGCGACTGTGTAATTTTATCTCACGTACATGTGCATGGATATGGTTTTTAAAATTTTATTGACCCAAAAAATGGTTTGAATCTTGTAGGATGGTGCTAGAGTGGAGAGAAAGAAAGCATGAAAAGGTGGATGCTGCAGTGGAGAGAGATCCAGAGGCCAAGATGGATTTAAAAAAATGTGGGCTATATAAGTTTTGGGCTCTCAAAGGTATGAGGGATCAAGTGAGACTGTTCCAGATGATAGTGAACTACTGGGATCCAGATACGAAAACCTTCAACCTTGATGGACAACCATTGGGAATTGAAGTTGAGGACATGTACTTCTTGACAAGATTGTCACATCAGGTGAGGTGGTCAACCTCAATGCTCGAGGAGCTGGGAGTGGCATGAACATAGAGGATTACATAGCCACTCATTGCATTGCAGGGATTGAGAAGGTAGGGAACCAACTCCCGATCAAAGCGACCAACAATCTAAGTCTCACGATTTTTGTCCTAGTGTTGACACAAATCACATGGTCGACCTCTTTGCACTAGGAATCGAGGCCACTTATGTTATATTTGTTGGATTACTGAGAGGGGGGGTGAATCAGTAATAGAGAAATTTAATCCCTTTTAACCATATAATCCAAGTGCTATATCAATGAAGCATTATTATCCAATAACTGCAGAGTAAATAAGCAATGAACAAATGAACAATCA
>ML793223.1:103320-115421 GCA_009831015.1 Picea engelmannii
TACAAAATAAGAAAGTGTCAAGTCGGCCCTAATGTTAAAAGGAAGTGACATAAATGGTATAAATAAACATCATTATACATTCATTTGATACAAGTCGAATTTCAGAGGGAAGAAGAAGTAAAAGAAGGCCGGATTTCAAGGGATGATGAAGTCTTTTGGTGATGTGTTCTAAGGTATGTTATTTTCAGGTCATCTAACCATTTTCGCTATAACTTTTTTTATAGAACGATTCAGATGGTGAAATCACTATGGTAGTGAGAATACATATCAAGGTACCTTTGGTAAAAATTTCAGCTCTTGATTCGCTATAATTATGGAGATACACTATGTGGAATATAGGGTTTGTGACCAGTCCTGAAACTAGTAAAAAAAACAGGTGTTCTGGGTAAAACAGTCATAACTTTTTCATACAGACTCCAAATGTAGTGGTACCACTTCCATTGGAAAGAGTACGGACTTTAGTTTCTTGTGTGCTAGTTTCAGAATCATATGTTAAATATTGAGCGCGGGGCATGCTGTACAAGTTGGGTCTTCTGAACAGACCAGAATTGAATAAAGTTTTATTATCTCTCATATATTCTTGGGTGGAAGGAAGGGGAAAGGATAGAGAGTTCAAATCTCTCTTTATATTGGAGGATTGTATCTTCCTCTTGTAGGTTTATCCCTCCCTTTACGTTTGGAAGCTGTAGCTACCTTTGGAAGTCATTACTTCCCTTGAACAAAAACTATTGATTATTTCTCATATATTGTGCATGGTGCATTGTGGTGTATTGGTGTAACTCTTATACTATTGTTCATTTCTCATTGGATATAATTGAATGGTTTAAGTATAAGTTTAAAAATGTTTTTAAATTGTACTTGATACTGATTCACCCCCCTCTCAGTATCAACACGAACATGGAGAGGAACCTACTAGTATGGAGGATACACTCCCAAATGCAAAATTTCTAGCCATCAGGAAAGTCGATGATCACTTCGCTGAGATAGTTTAGTTCCTGTCCACAGGAATGGAACCTCATGAATACATAGTCATTAAGAAGAAACAACTGGTAGTCCGCACATCTGACTTTAAACTTATAGTTGGACAACTTCCTCTTCCAAGTTCCATGTATGACGACTGGCCCCATCTGTGAATCCTAAGTAGATGGAAGACTCCGTTGACATATTCCAACCAAGGGAAAAATTGATAAGAAAGATGAAGATAAAAAAGAGGGAAAATATATATACACTAAAATACATTAGTATACAAAGATTTACGCTCAAGATTGGGGCTCAAGCGTAATATATTTTCAAGTATATCCCATTCTTGGGCTCAACCAACATATTCCCTTCATAATATTCTAATTCATAGGCTCCTTTTTCTAAGACACATCACACGATATAGGGACCGTGCCACATGGGTTTAAACTTTCCTGCCTCTAGCAGTTCTTTGGCTTGGCTGTATAGAAGGACCAAGTCACCCTCAACGTACTGTCGATGACATACATACTTATCATATTAGACCTTGACACATTGTTTATTCACTTTGATAGTCGTGGTGGCATATTGACACTGCTTGTCTAGACTCTCTAGGTGTACAAGGCATTGTTCGATATCAGAAGTGTCAGATAGGAGCGCAACTGCCAATATAAGAGAAAGGATTTCAAGTTCAATAGGTAGGATTGACACCACACCATTCACTAACTGGAAAGGAGAAAAATTGGTAGAAGTCTTAACCAAGGTTCAATATACCCAAAGTGCTGGATAAAGCATGATATTCCAGTTAGATTTTCTTTGGCTGACAATTTTTTGCAAAATGGTATTGAGAGACTTGTTCACAACCTTTACTTGTCCATTTACCCGGGGGTATAAGGGGAAGAATGACCATGTTTAAACCCCAATTTCAATTCTAATTATTTCATCATTTCTCTCTGAAAGTGACTTCCATGATCAGTGACAATCTCGTTTGAGATTCCGAACCTGGCTATAATTTGATTGAATACAAAGAAAGCAGTATTACCATTGGATTTAATTGTAGTCATGGCCTTCACCAAATTAGTAAAGTAGTCTATGGCCACGTTAATGTGTTGATACCCCCCAATCGAAGTTGGGTTGCAATCCATAAAATCCACTCCCCACTTAGTGAAGGGACCAATGATAATGACTGGATGGAGAGGGGTTAAATGTGAGCACATATTCCAAGTGAACACTCGGTAGGGGTGACATTTCTTAACTGCATTGACACAGTCTTTAAAAATAGACAACCAAAAGTAATTGGCTCGCAAAATTTTCAGGGATGTTGCAAGCCTGGAGAGGTGACCACCATAAGTCCCACTGTAGCAGTTGTTTAGAACAAAATCAACTTCTTCATGAGTCAAGAAATGAAGAAAGATACTTTATACTCCTCAAAGATACAAAGTGTTGCTGACGATAAGGTAGTTCTTATCTTGGTATCGTATACATCGTCGGTCATCTCTCGAGAGATGCCGAGGGAACTTCAAAGTTTGAAGATAGAAAAAAATATCTCCATACTAGGGGTTTGACGATGAGACAAGGAAAATGTGTTCATCTGCAAATGAATCAACATGAATAACATCCTTATCTAACTGAAGGAAGTCATATATTAACTCTGCAAAAACTAGCGATTTTTTGGACTTCGCAAGAGCGAAATCAAGATCAAATTCTTGTAAAATGAAAATCCATTTATTGTATTTCCCCCCTGAGATATGTCGAGTAAGGACATATTGAAATGGATTGACATCAACAACCACAATAGTTTTGTAAATAAATATATAGTGATGTAATCATTAAACTGCATGAACAGAAGCCAAATCTATCTTTTCAACATGAGAATATTTGAGTTCAGATCCGACTAAGTTTTGACTAAGATAGTAAATGACATGCTCATAGAGCTTGTCATCCTCCTGAACCAACACCGTACCAATCATCTCTTTGGACGTGGCGATATAAAGCAAGTAATCTCTACTATAGTCGGGAGACTTCAATAGAGGCATCGATACCAAGGCTTTCTTCAAAGCATCGAAGGATTCCTGGGCTCACTCATCCCAGATAAAAGGAGTGTCCTTCTTTAAGAGACCCATGACACCCTTAGTAATATTGCCAGAGTTCACTATAAACCGTCGTAAAAATTTAGCTTTCCCTTGTAAACCTTGAAGTTGACGAATAGTACGTTGGGGAGGCAATCGAAGTATTGCCTCAACCTTTAACAAATCCACCATGATCCTAGTCTTAGAGACTAAAAATCCTAGAAGTCGACCTGGACTAACAAAAAATATGCATTTATGAGGGTTCAAACGAATGCGGTAATGGTGACATCTTTCAAAAACTAGCCAAAGGTGTGTAGGGTGATCCACTCTCTTACGAGAGCGAGCAACGATATCATCGAGATAGGCTTCTACTATATGATTGAGATCATGAAATGTGAAGGTCATAGTTCATTGGAAGGTTTCTCTGACATTCTTAAGGCCAAAAGGCATCTTTCGGTATGCGAATGTACCCCAAGGAAAAATAAATGTCTTCTTGTGTTGGTCCTCAGGCTTAATTTGAATTGTTTTATACCCTAAAAATCCATCCATAAAATAAAAAACTTTACTTCTCTCACATTCATCGAGAATCTGATCAATGAAGGGTGTTGGTAATTTGTCTTTGGGACATGTCTTATTCAAGTTACGCAAATCCATGCATACACGGATGGTTCCTTGATTTTTATTCACAAGAACGGGATTGGATACCCATTCACTCAAGGGAACTAGGTAGATAAAGCCAACATTAAGCAATTTTTCTAACTCTTCCTTAATAGCAGGGGCCTTCTTAGAATTGACAGCTCTAAGTCATTTCCAAACAGGTTTTAATCTCATGTTCAAAAATTCGAGGGTCAATTCTTGACATCTCTTCATATTAACAAATGAATACATAACAAATTATTTGAAGAGATCGATGTAGATCATAATTTCTTCTGACGAACAATATGCACCAATGTATACATTTTCAATCTTGCCAAGGATGTGAGAGATATCGATCATGACGGTAGGAGAGATAATCACCATGTTTCCTTCGGCATAAATTTTGTTCATATCAAGTGGAACTATGGTGTGACTGACTATCTCGCTTAAGGTAGATATAAAATCATCTTGTTTGATTCTAGAAATCTCTGGGAGAAAATAAGAGCGATGGTGCATATCATCCCATGGATTTTCAGAACCGTTCATGGCCTCTATGATTGCTTCATCTGAGGTAAAATTATGAACGAGGCAGTCATGTAAAAAATACAATGAAATGTCCCATAAGGGATCAAGAACAAGATCCTCCTCATCCATCTGCGAAGTAACATGATCTGGATAGGTGGAAGAGTCAAATACAAAGTGTGGAAAGGAACGAAATTCATTGATGAATCATAACTATTGGACATGGTGTAAATATGATGAATCGGTGCCATGAAGTCGAAGGTACCCATAAGGGATGAATACATTCCAACACTGATATTATTAGTTGCTGACTGAGAATTGTCGATCACGGGGATCAACAGCCCAATCAATGCATTGGGGCTAGCATACACAAAGGATAACTAGTCGATTTTCACAATATTCCAATCATGAGGATAGCAAAGAGTACGAAAGACAAATGATACAATTGTAGTCATAACATAAGTCCAATTGCATCCTAGTAACAAGTTATAGTCAAGGGGCACATCAACCACCTTGACATCCACCTCCATTGTCTTCCCACCTAACTGGACTGGGAAGGAAGGAAGAACACTGTGAGGGAGGAAATAATGACCATCAAAAGCAGTCAACATGGTCAGAGATTGAGAAAGGGTTCTAGATTCGAGGGATTTCCAACAGATCAGGGACATCACACATGTTGCAGTGCCTTCATAAAAAATAGTACATTTTATGGTATACTTCGAGTAACCCATGTGGATTTGGAATGATACATGGTAAGGCAAGTGAGGATTCACATCCATGATTTCAAACTTGATAACTTTAGAGCCACAAGTATCTAGAGCTCCTAACACAGATAACAAGGAATTCCTCTGTGAATGACACGTCTGGAGTATCTCCAGAGACGACATCGCACAAGGGGTTTGAACCAGATCCTCAACAATAGAGTAATTCTGGGCAGCTCTAAAATTAGGATTGTGGGTAGAGAACTTGAGTACTCCTTCCGAAATACGAGGTGGGGGATATGGTTTTTCGATCTGTAAAGGTGTCTCCAGAGGAGGGGGAGACTATAGACCAGGTACAATTTGTGAAGAATTGTAATCGTGAGATTGAGTGGTTACATTAACCTCATACTTAACCATATTGATGCATAGACGGTCACCATCTTGTGTCGATATGTTTTGAATCTCACTCGTTGCATTTCCAGCATTCGAAGAGCTCGAGGCCATGTGCTGATTATGTGGAAAAGAATTAGTCAGCACAATGATTGGAAGAGATAAAATCCTCGCAGCTTCTGCAAGTTTGGGGCACAAGTGGGTAAGGTGATCATATGTACAAAGCTTGCAGGGAAACTTCACCTTCCACTTTTCTTTCTTTCCCCGACCAACATTATTATTCAACTTCTCATTATTACCATTTCCCTTGGGTTTATTATTATTCTTCCCACCCTTATGATTGTTACCATGTCCTTTGTTTTTATTCCCTCCTGGTTACTGGTTACCATTCGGGTTGGTCAATGATTTCACATAATGTACATCCATCGACTGAGTGGGAGTGGAGGACATAGATGAAGCTATCCCTCCTATAGACTGGTTTAGAGATAACACTTTAAACTGGCTTGTCGCCAAGTCTACAGATTTCACATTGGCATAGCCTACAATGCCATGGGAATGAGGCCCGAGATTTTGTCTAGGGTCATAGTTTGAGCTCGATGCATTTGGAAGAATCTCGTATAACATCCCATATTGATCATATCTAAGATATAACTACTAGGATTTAAAAATTGCTTCTTCCTCAAATGTAACCCTGGATGTAGGAATGTCCTTAGAAATATAAGGCCGTAAGACTTAAGGAACCACTCTAGCAGGAGTTTTGTAGGTATGTAAGCCTTGATCAACCTCTTATGTCTACACCACTCTTGGATGTGATCCGAGATATGGGTGGATTTGTCTTGATGATAGGCTAACATAAGTTCTATGCCAATATTGTAATGAACTAACAATTGGAAGTGGTTGAGGAAGACTAAAACCCTCTGATTAAAAGTTTCATATGCCCCCCCTGGTCTATATACCATTTCGTGATGACTCCTGTGAGGGTGCATTGAAACAATATTAAACAAACAGAATCATAATTAAGGGAGTTTGAAGATCACCAAAGGTGAAAAGTAGTGACGTGATCACCATGATCCTCACTAGTCTTTCCTTCAAATTCAAAATATCCGAAGGAATCTTGGTGGGGATGAGGGGCCATGTCAGATCATGACGCACAAGGTCATTCATTAATATATAAAAGTATGGAAGATTGAGTGTGGCCAGAAAAGGGAGACGGGGTTTCGACATCTGGCCCCAAGCTCCCGAGAAAGATTGTTGTTGGGGAATCACAACCCATCCAGGGTTCTGGTACACACCATGTCCTTATCCGGGATTGTAAGACCCTCCTCTGAATTGATTCATGAAGGGTTGGTTGGGCACCATTCCAGTAGGAATGTTATGATGAGGGTTCTAAAAAGTTCCCCCATTCAGAGTATCTCTAAGTTGGGGGTTTCCCAAGGTATGAAAATGACCTCCTCTGGGTGTGATTTCGGAGGACAAAGGTGGATTCGTCATGCCAAATGTGTTGGTTGGAATCAGTACAGAGGAGATAGGTGTAAAGGACGGACCGTAAGAAACAACTTGTCCGCCAGGTTGACCACTCCATCCAGGAGCATTGGGACCAGGATTAGACCCAGGGTGAAAAGGAGGAATGCCTCCAAATGTAGGATTTGTTTATGGGATATGAGAACCACCAAACGAAAATGGAGTATATGAAGGATCCATGCCCCCAATTCCAATTCCAATACTAGTATTTGGATTAGATGCTAAGGTCGAGGATGAAAATTGTGATGTGAAATTTGACATACCATAAGAAAAAGGGATATAGTCCATAGGGATGGATTGAATATTGTATCCCAAAGAGTGACAAAGGGACCCAAAAGGGTTCGTGGCTATATGTTGAGCATTCACTATAGGACGAACATGAGCGATGATAGGAACCTTCAGCACTACAACCATTGTGGTTGAAGGTGTCGCAAGAGTGTCATTAACTATAGTGGGTATGGGAGTTGAAGGACTCTCAGTGTCTTTCTAACTCGATTCAATACTCATCCTTGTATGATCACAATTTTGGTAAGTGGAAGTGTGTGTACCATGTTTGATAACTTTACGTCTTTTAGAAGGAAAAGATTCAAGATGCGATGGTAATCGTAACAAGCAGGGAGAACTGCGGGGAAGATGGTATGGCTCCATGATGACTCAAGAATTGATATATAAAAACAAATCCTAAGGCCAACTAGTATTCAAAGAGCACACAAAAATAAACAAAAGGCCAATATGCACACAAACAGGATAAAGTGGCTGAAAGTGGCCTCCCTCCATAAAGTAGGTATGCCTCACCCAAGAGGGGCATGAGACTCCTTGCAAAAGATTGGAGGTATCATAATCATTTATAAGGGCCCTCATGGGCTTAATAACCAATCATCCGGATCCCCATGGACAGGTAATCCTCCATAAAAGTTG
This sequence comes from Picea engelmannii, assembly GCA_009831015.1. Classification (NCBI taxonomy): domain Eukaryota; kingdom Viridiplantae; phylum Streptophyta; class Pinopsida; order Pinales; family Pinaceae; genus Picea; species Picea engelmannii. The sequence goes on from ML793223.1 coordinate 111,035, forward strand.
TGCGTTTTCCGACCCTTATCTGACCCAATGTACCTGCAGAATAACCCTTGAAAGTAACCTATGCGGTACCTATGCCAAGAAACTAAGAAACCACGATATAACCGATGCACATGCGAACAATAATAAGTCAAGTCCACCATATAGGCAGGGTAACAAAACCCGAAACCTTGAAAGCATCGTCTCTCACAGAGGTAAAGGTACTAGCAAGATCCCCATATACGAATAGATCCCCAGAAATATATTTGACGCTAAGAAGGTATTGGGGGGATATCCCCTCAAACAACCTCAAGCGACCTCATGCTTAAATATGGTGTAAGAAGATCCTCCTGACGTCACCAATTATACAATGGATTTCACAACTCCCTTAGTCAGACACATATGTTGATTTAATATCCTTGGAGAAGTTTACTCCCAAAATCCTATTCCAAGGCTCTAAATCCTAAGCTAGTTTGTGCACCCTAGAAAATAAAATCCTTTCTAATCAATTTTAAATTATCAGCGTTGCTTTTAGTGACCTTGCTTACTCAAAAAGGTGTGGTAGTGAAACCGATGATGTTATGACTCAGCAAGTAAAATAAATGAATATGAATAAAATGCAAATTCCTAACTTCAATTCCCAATAAATGACAAGGTTTTCAAAATGCAATTTTCAATTTAATTCTGCAATTCAAAATAAAATGCAATGTTTCCATACATGTACTAAGATCAACGATAAGAACCCAAAAGATCAAATGCCAACAATGCAAAATGATTAATATTTTTGTATTTTCAATATAAAAGAATGAAAATGCAAGGAATGAACAACAACTTGATATAAATATTCTACTAAATGAAATCAGAGACAAACCAAGTAGGATATCAATAAGAAAACACACAACCCAATATGTAAGGACAATCAATGAAAATAATGATGAGAAAGGCACCGCCCAAAAATTAAACCAAAGAAAGGTTTCCTATCACTCCGCATACACTTAACAGTCATAACAAAGACCTAAGAAGAATCAACAACCATCAAAACTTACCCATCAAACTCAACAACCAAGCACACAAGAAGTATGTACGCGACTGTTCAAGAGAAAATCGCATATACACGCCTCGTACAGAAGGGCAGAACATGTATGTACACGATTGTCAGGTAAAAACCCATGTATATGTATTAAAACATTGCCAGGTCAAGGATAAGGCTAAGGAACTCAGACTCACAATGAACAGAGGCTATCAAGCAATCATACGAAAATAAACTCAATATAAACGAGAGCAATCAAAGGAGAAAAAACACTCCAAACCCTGAAAATAAGATTCTATCTCCAGTATGGTCACCAATTTTGTTACGAGGAAAATCTCTCTATGGCATGGGGTAAAACACAACATATGAAAATGATTGTAGAAATCAACTCTAATCTCAAGTATGATATATAAACAAATATTATAACAAGCAAGATAAAGAGCCTACCTCATCCAGACGTTCGATTAAGTCCACCGTTGAGCACTTGAATCAAAGCAATATGCTTGCAAATTGTCCTCAACAATGAAGAAACACAAGCATATGGTGATAATATATAAATTTATCACATTCAATAGCATAATCCATCAATATTCATAACAAATATTCCCATGGAATAACAATTCAAATATTTGCAAGACATTAATTGGACAAGAAAAGAGTATTTCTATTAAAATTTAATCAACAAAAGTGAATGAATTACAAAATTCCACGTCGAAATTGAGAAACTAAGTCCCTTCCAGCTGAGACTCCACCACTTCAATCCTCCACCAAAGGCAAGCTCATAGAAGAGATACAATGAGGTTCTCAATCAAGTAGGGAAGATCTTGGCGGCTGAACTATGTATTCAGACTTAAAAGGATAAAGGGATGCATGTAAATGTGTTGACCTACACAGAATAGATCTAGCTAAACAATGATACACACATGTTGAGACCCGAAATTGACATCCCCATTGCCCTATTATACTCCTTATCTATACCTTTTTGGCCTACCTAAGCTTGAGTGAATGACAAGAACGCTACCATTAGCCAATGATAAGGTCATAAGGTAAAGTATGGTTAATTCATGCATTTTGTGGTTTAATGTGTTAGGGAATTAAATATTTCATGTACTAATGCTTCAATTTGTCATATATAAATATTTGACCTCTAGATATCCAACGTTCTTGTACCAGCTCAGCTATCCGGTACTTGCGCACCAAGACTACTACTGTCCGAATCCGGTACCAAGCGTATCTGGTACTAAAATAAAATCTGTTGCGATCCGGTACCAACACGCACTGTCATGATCCGGTACCAATGGCCACACACTGTCATGATCCGGCACCACCTTTTGCGCATTTTCATGATCCGGTACCATCTACCTATTATGATCTGGTACCATCTACTTGTTACGATCCGATACCAATATGGAAGAGCCTAATGCACTAAGTTAAGTTCCAGATCTCTCCTAAGCCAATTGGTGGACATCTAATTGTTTTAGCAAGGCTATGATAAGAATGGTTTATTGATTGCCTCATCCTCATGCACTTCGTGTCATGAGGATGAATCTAAAGATGTAACCGAATGATTGAATTCAACAACTGATTGATTTGAAAATCACTTCGCCTCCTTGTGTTTCACGATTCAGACTATTAAATAACCATGGCAAGGATGGTAGACGAAGTAGGAGAGTTAGCATATTACTAATATGTAAAGCAACATATGATAGTACAAAACATATTCTGAGTAAAGATTAATGGAATGTCATTTATCTCCATATTTTGATAATCTATGATTAAGTATGAGTTGAGTTGTTAACGAGAGTTTTGATTTTATGTTTTGAAATGTGAGTGAGAGTAATGTGTGTGTTGAAGACAAGCCTCCTGTAGACTTCAGTAGATGACCTGTTGAAGCGGCAAGGGCCCACCACCCAACAAAGGTCAACATCTTCATCGATTAGAATTAGCATTTGTTTTCAGTAGTGTAAACATTAAATTAGCTAAAGATTTAACTCTGTTAGATGATAGCAGTACAACTTAAACTAGGATTTCCATTATATAATTGCTTAGAGATATTTACTTGCTCTGTTTTTCATATGCCCTGTTTTTGTTCTCATGAATTTGATTTCCTTGAGTGATCATAGATGTTGGCAGTAATAGTCAAAACTATTTGGATAAGAACTAGTGAAGTTCATTATGAACCACAACAAAACCAACATATTGACTATTGAACTACCCATGCTATGCTTTGATGATTGATGTGTGATTTCCTTTCAGCAGTGTGGATTGCATAGTTAGTTTTCTAGGTCAAATAGCAGAGTTGATCTGTCAAACCAATTCCATATCATACTTGCATGTGCCATAGTGGAATGGATAGCCTCTCTGTGAAAGACAACCAAAGTGCATTGCAGTTTGCTATTTTGATTTGTTTCCATCATACACAATCTAGTTTAATTCTATACTTGTGACATTAAAAATTACCTTTCTTAATAGTGTCTTGTAACTCTGTTGATTACGAATCCTGGATTGATAATTAATGAGTGCATTATACTAAACATATAAGTAGCACAACATTTTGACACCGTTGCCGGGGAGTTGCAAACAGTAGGAAGTGATTTTTAGCTTAGATTGTTTGCATACATTTTAATGTTTTTAAAAGGCTGCTTGAGGGAGGAGGATAAAATGTATAAGACGTGAGTGAAGAGCCACACGGCCACTAGGGTGGGGTTCTCCGAATCCAAGTTGCCTTCTTACCTTCTAGATAGAATTAGGATTTCAATTCAGTTAAAGAATCAAATTTCCATTTTATGCATAGATATAGAGATAACAAGGGTAGATTTGTAAGCTCCAAAGATTCAAAAACAACCCCCCCCACTAATCCAACTGACACTGGTGCAGGAAAAATTCCACCAACATAAAATTCAAGGGGAGCCAGTGAGGCTCCAGAAGGAGAACCTAAAACAGAAGAATCAATATTGGGGCAGGCAGAACGTGAGTCTGTTGAACATTTAGGAGACAAAAAATCTAGTTTCTGAACCAACAATCAGTATAATGGAAGAAGAAGAAGGAAATGAAACCACAGAGACTGAGATCTTTGGGTTTCCAATCTTGGATATTTCCAGAAACATCAGCGTGAAGAATATCCCACTATCATTGTTACCCACTTTCAGAGGTATGTCAACTGAAAATCTGGATTTATTTTTATTCGAATTTGACATATTATGTAGAAGCTATAACTACTCAGACGATGCCCAAAAACTTAAGCTTTTTCCTGCTACAATGAAATATTTAGCCTTAAGATGGTTCATGAGCTTAGGAGAAAATACAATCCTTTCTTGGGATCAAATGAAAGACACATTTTTACGAAAATACCAAGACTATTGTAAGGATAATGTTAAAAAT
>ML793223.1:116689-130170 GCA_009831015.1 Picea engelmannii
ACACACACACACACACACACACACACACACACACACATATATATATATATATATCATTTAGGCCCTCAAAATGGCCCTGGAAGTTAAAACCTGCTAAAAATAGTAAATTGCCAAAATGGTCAGAAAACTGTTTTGAGCCATTTGGAAAAGGTGGGTGGCCCCCGATATCCACCTGGATCACCGAGTTAGGAAACTTATTGGAGAAATTTAAAACAAACATCTTGAGCACAATTAGTAACCAGTTAGATACTCTGAAACTGAAAAAGAAACAAGAAGAAGATGCTTTAGCAATATTTTGTCATAGATGCCGAAATAAGCACAATAGCGAGAAATAATGCCCATTAAACATCATAGAAATCTATGGTCTGTGTACACTAGAACACCCCACATCTGAGTGTCCAACCTTGCTTGAACTACAAGCCATGTATAGGGGAGGAGGAGTCTCACAAGAACAACCATACCCTTCTAGAAGACCTTGGAGAGCCCAAAATCCCAATACATTTTATGATCCTAATACACAATATCAACAACAACAATGGGGTCCTTCCCCAATGACTTATCCACAATGGACACCTCAACAAACTCAGCCTTGGAAACAAGGTTGGAGGGGACCTATGTATGGAAATCCCTCTTACCCTACATATCCACAGTACCCTGCAAACATTTCCCAATTACTACCTAGATTCAATCCACCACAGATGCAAGCCTTACTCCCACCTCCTATACAACAACAATTTACAACCCCCTTGAATCGTAATCAACAACAACAAGTATCTATAAATGACAATCAACAACCACAAAACCAAGCTGCCCAAAATCCTCCGAGACCAACAACAATCCCTGCCCAGCCAGTCCCTAACCCCAATAATCGACCCACCCACCCTGTGCAAAATACAAAAGTTCAAACCTTTCCCACCTATGAAATTCAACTACGATCGGGGGAAGTTGTAAACCAATCAAATATTGCAGTAATAATTCAGGAAGAAAATGATAATCATTCCGAGGAAGAAAACACCCAAACCACCCCTATAGAAGAAGAGGCCTCTCCTCCTATCCCAATCATTTCTCAGTCTGTACGAGTACCCCAATAAATTAATCTCCCACCTTACCCCGAAATACTATTAGTGAAGAAACCCAACCCACCCTTGCACAAATATATAGAAGATGAATTACGAAATGTGTGCATAAAAATACCTCTGCTACAAGATATTAAGGATATCCCTATATATGCCAAAATTATAAGGGATATTTGCATTAAGAAACCAGGAAGGAAGAATAAGGAACCTCCTCTTGTTCAGGTAGTGGGACAATTATCTGAATTTATTTATGAAATGCCATACAAATATAATGACCCTGGAAACCCAGTTGTCACTGTTGAAATTAATGGTATTTCTCTACAAAACACACTCATTGATTTGGGTGCAGCTATTAATGTAATGCCTTTTGACACTATGCAAAAGCTCCAAATCAACCAGTTAAGACCAACCCAAACCATGATCAAGTTGGCAGATAAGTCAGTCATTAGCCCTGCAAGAAGTCTAGATGATGTCACAGTCACTCTAGTTTCTTGGGAATATCCAGTAGACTTTTTAGTCATCTATTCTAAATCATCCTCCAAACTAGGACACCCTGTGGTTCTTGGCCGCCCTTGGCTGGCCATAACAGATGGATTTATCAGCTGTCGGTCTGGTGAGATGACTATATCCAATGGCACACATAGATAAAAACTTGTCCTCTTCCCTCCTGCCCAACTGGAACAAGAAATACCTATTTGGTTAGAAAACCCTTATGGAGAGGAAGATTGCATCAGACCTCTATTAACACTTGAACAAGTAATAGGAATACAAGAACAATCAGATGAACAAGTCTTAAGCTTATTTTTGGCTGACACAAATTGCATTGAATACCCAAGGTCTTTTGCAGAATTGTCACATATTTTTAGTTCCGAATTTCAACAAACTTGGCACCCTGATATCACTCAATTATATACTTTATCACCAGCCTCCTCAGACAAGGAAGAAACTATTGAACTTGTTGAGATTAGCCCATGAAAACCTTTGTATATCAACTCTAGTTTGGAACCAGAACAAAAGACACAAGTGATTGAAATGCTCCAAAGACAACTTGATGCCTTTGCATGGGATTATACAGACATGAAAGGCATTCACCCTAACACATGCACACATCATATCTACACTAATGACCAAATCAGACTAGTCAGACAGCCTCAATGAAGGATGAATCCAACCCTTAAAGATATTGTAAAAGAGGAATTGCAAAAACTCCTCTGAGCCAATCTCATATACCCCATTTCAGATAGTCAATGGTTATCTCCACTTGTCATAGTTCCCAAGAAAAATGGTAAGTGGAGGATATGTGTAGACTTCCAAGAGTTAAACAAAGCCACCCATAGGGATTACTTTCCCTTACCATTTATTGATTAGGTGCTGGATACCCTGTCTGGAAAGAAGTATTTTTCATTCTTGGATGGGTTTAGTAGTTACAACCAGATACAAATAGCACCTGAAGACCAGGAGAAGACCACTTTCACCTGCCCTTGGGGCACATATTCTTATAGGGTGCTCCCTTTCGGACTTTGCAATGCCCCAACCACTTTTTAAAGAGTTGTCCTAGCCATTTTCTCTGACTTGACCAATGATTGTGTGGAAGTTTACATGGATGACTTTGCAGTCCATGGACAAGACTTCCAGGAAGCATTGGCCAGTTTAGAAAAAGTCTTGATTAGGTGTAAGGAAACTAATATTTCCTTAAGTAATGAAAAATAAAAAATGATGCTCACTGAAGGTATTGTTTTGGGACATCACATTTCTCGTTCTGGCATGAGAGTTGATTTGACAAAAAAATATATCATCACACAAATCAGAATACCATCCTCACAAAAGGAAGTCCGTAATTTTTTAGGACATGATGGCTACTATAGAAGATTCATTCCAAATTTCACAAGCCTAGCTACCCTTTATTCAAATTATTATCTAAAGAAGCTGAATTTAAGTGGGATGATGAATGCCAAATATCTTTTGAAATTATAAAACATAAATTATCAACTACCCCTATGTTAAGAGGACCAAATTGGTCCCTTCCTTTTCATATTTGTACCGATGCCTCAGACACAGCCCTTGGGGCAGTCCTTGGACAAAGAGAAAATCAAATGCCCTATGGTATTTACTTCATCAGTAAGAATCTGTCTCCAACTGAAGTTAATTATACGGTCACAGAAAAAGAATTGCTAGCTGTAGTCCATGCTATCAATAAATTTAGACACTATATTATAGGATATCAAGATTTTGTACACATTGATCATTTAGCCATCCGATTCTTAATGAAAAAACCTGTAACAAATCCTAGAGTTACACGATGGCTCTTATTATTACAAGATTTTAATATCAAAATTATTGATAGACCTGGTAAAGATAATCTTGTGGCTGATTTCTTATCAAGAATGGTTCATCTGGGAGATAATGCACCGGTAGAAGATAACTTTCCTGATGAAAATTTATTTGCTATTTCTACATTCACTCTGTGGTATGCAGATATCGCTAACTATCTTGTGACAGGGAAGATGCCTCAGAAATTGTCTCCTAGAGAAAAACAGAAAGTAATTCAACTAAGTGAAAATTACATGTGGCACGATGATTGCCTCTACAAAATAGGACCAGATTTGGTGATCAAGAGATGTGTAAGGGAATATGAAATTCATGATATTTTAGAAGCCTGCTATGATGGCCCTTGTGGAGGACACTTTGAAGACAAAAGGACCACTTACAAAGTTCTGCAATCAGGTTACTATTGGCCCCATATTTTCAGAGATGCTAAAACCTATGTATCCAATTGTGATGAATGCCAATGAATGGGTAAGCCTATTGCATGAGACCAAATGCCACTTCAAGCCCAAGTAGTCATTGAACCATTCGAGAAATGGGCATTAGATTTTGTAGGGCCCATTAACCCTGCATCTAAAAAGAAAAAGTATATACTTGTATGCACTGACTATGTGACTAAATGGGTTGAAGCAAAAGCTTTACCGGCTGCAAGTGAACAATCAGTGGTAGATTTCCTTTTTAATGATATCTTTACTAGATTTGGTGTATCGCGAGAAATTGTGACTGATCAGGGAACTCAATTTACCTCTCATCTAGTCAAAGCTGTTACAGAACAATACCAAATCAAACACAGGAAATCTACACCCTATCATCCACAAGCAAATGGAAAAGTAGAATCTACCAACAAAGTTATTGAGTCCATTATTACCAAAACAGTACAGTTTCACCATAAGGATTGGGATGACAGATTGTTAGAAGCATTATGGGCTTACAGAATCACATGGAGGAATACAACAAGACATACACCCTATGAGTTGGTGTATGGGAAGCAGGTGCTTCTTCCCATAGAATTTCAGATCAAAGCCTTCAGGACTGCAGTACAAGTCGACATGAACTTGGATGAAGACCAACAACAAAGACTCTTGCATCTTAATGAGTTGGATGAAACCAGACAGGAAACACTTCAAAGGACTACCCTCATTCAAGAACAAATAACAAAATGGCATGAAAAGTATCTCAAAAAGAAAAATTTTCGACAAGGAGATTGCGCCCTATTGTATGACAACAGATTCAAGAACTTCAAAGGTAAGTTAACCACCCGTTGGATGGGACCTTACGAAATTGACACTATATACGATAATGGTTCAATCATGATAAAGAAAATTGATGAACAACATACACCACTACTTGTGAATGGTCACTGGTTGCGAGTTTACAACAAACCTCTGTCAAAAGAAGAATTCCTGACTCGTATATTACAAAATTCAGACATGTAGATGATGAGTAAGGAAGGAGATCCTCCTACTGACCTGCATTGATTGATTGGTTTATTTGAAACTTTTTGTACATAGGTGTGGATTGAATTTTGTTAATAAGATGAAGGTAACAAGAGACTCTTACCTCCTTTTGTTTTACTTTCACAAATTTTCTTTTCTTTTGTAAGAATTTTTTTTTATCTGTTTGATCCTTCATGAACTTGCTAAAACATCAATTGTAGGCATCAACAATGTTCTGTTATGCTTCGGTACCAGAAATCCTATTCTGGTCTAGTACCAGTCTGGTACCAGAAGTTTGTCCTTCTACAGTACTATCAAGACATATTACCTAATTGACAAAGCATACTACGGATATTTCAAAATCTTATTGTTATCACTGAAATTTTGTTTGCACATGGTTACAAGAACTCAACATCGTCAAATAGTGACGAAGTCATCCATGGACCTAAATTAACACCAAAGCATTCATAAAAGGGTCAAAAACTATACAAAGTAGTGAAAAATTGAAGGGTGCTATGAAGACACTCGGCACGTGCACACATGCATGAAACATGAACAAAGAAATTGAGCACATGCGCATGATGCATGATTGTTATCGCAAAAATCCGCGCACCTGCTAAACGACACATTTATGAGAGTGGTCGGCCTCCCACCCACTTATGGTTCAGGTCCCAAGCTTATTTCACCCTGAAATCTGGACTGGATTCGACTGGGTGGCTAGTCAAAGACCTAGAAATGCCCTAATTAGCCTCTTTTCACACTACAAATCAGTTAAACAATAAATCAAAGGAATGCTATAAAAAGGCCATGGATGCACCTCATTTTTGAAGGAATTCAAAGTAATGTTATGCTGCCTCTATCCTCTTGAGGACTTCATCCTTGTCAAGAGCATATTGTCACCATTGCATTGGGAAATCCATCTCACCCATTGAGTGGATTTTTAGAGAGTTCTTTCATCATTTTCCACTTTTCTTTGTTGTAAGAAGAACTAGCTAGTGGGGGTCCAAGAGCCCTCCCTTGGAGGAAGAAGGGACTCATAGTCCCCTTTCTTCTTGGTGTATTGTTTCACTAATAGATCAACCTCAACATTGGTGACATGGGTCTTATGGTTCTTTTTGTTTCTATGTGCCTATGCTCATGAATTTAGTTGCTATTGAATTTCTTAGTTTAATTCTTAATTGTAGTTTTTTATTTCTTTCCCTAACTCTTTTCCTTGCAGTTGTCTTTCTCAAAAAACCAAACTGATCTTGCAAGCACCTCTATTTTTCTCACTAAGGTGACGGAAGAGGCGCAACAGATTGGCGACTCCACTGGGGAAAGGTATTAATTTCCTACTCCATTTGGTTTTTCTTGCTCTTCTTTTAGTTTGTTTAACTTGCAGGTGCACTAACCGGCCTAAGACGACCTGCCAACCAGCTAATTCCAAGTTGAATTAAGAGAAATCCATTTGGATTTTTCATTCTCGACCGTGTGTCATATATGCATGGGTTTTTAGGCCCACAGATGCACATTGTGCACACATGCGCCTGATTCACAGTTCTGTTCTGTGCACATGCGCCAGTTGACTTGTCTCTGTTCGCGTGCATGCACTCTATGCACATCTGTCTCCACTAAGACCCGCACATCTGTGAAAAAATTCACATTGTAAAGTTGTTGAGATGCGGGGAAGGCCATTTGCCTTCTTAAAAGTGATTTCAAGCATGTTTTAAAGCTGCACCACACTTAGTCCCCTCATCATATAAAGGGGTTAGTCAAAAACACATAGGCACTTAGGAGGATAAAATCAATTTCCCTACTTTGCTTTTGGCCACATGGATGGCTTCTTTTGACTCACAAGATAAGTTGGAAATCATTTTTAATCACATTTAACTTGAATTTGGGACTAGAATTTGAATAAAAATCGCCTAGTATTCTCTTCTCTCGCGCCTCCAAGCGATCTTGAGAATCAGAAAAAGATTGTGAAACGATTTCATCTCCCTTAAGAACATTAAAACCTTTAGGAAATGACAACAACCCTTCTTGGGACTCCTCTTAGTTTACTTTTTAAAACACATCTTAATATTTTAATGGGTCCATACTATTAGAATATAGAATATGGTGTGCTCGTTTTACCATTGACAATACCCTCATCACGCAACCACAGGCCGAAGCCTCCCTCCGAGCACCTTAACCTTGACTGAGAATTCCTCCGGAAGCAAACCCTAGGCTAGATAGCCAAATAAAGAGTAGCGCATCAATCCCCAAGGATAACACATCACAAAAAGCTGATCAGATAGTCCAAACCCTAGCAAAGAGATATTCAAGCCAATACTGAGAACTAGCTGTTGCTGCAGCTGCAGCTGCAACCCTCCTCCAAACCTGCGCACCAGACTGCAACTGCAGTGCACACCAACTGAGAAACTGCAATTCTGAGATACTGTCAAATGAGAACTGACGCCCTGTATTTATAGTAATCCTGCCAGTTTGCTAGGGCCGACTTCTCCTTCTGGGTATGTGTCTGTTCATTATATTATTATTAATTTTGGCCGACTTCTTCTCTTGGAGGATAATAGCCTAATATAAATTATCTTCTTCACCCGACAAGGCTTCTAGGGTTATTAGCCAATTCATTAGGGTTTCTCTTGCTTCTCAGAGTCTTCTATTCTCGTCAGGTTCACACGTGGGGGTAAATACCTCCCACAAATACCATAATATTAACACTCCCTCCTAGCTAGAGAGGTATTTACAGGTAATGGTCTTGAGCACAAAATATACCATTTACCCGGTAGCATCAATATAGTCATCTAGACTATTTCATGACTAGATCATGAGCATCACCATCACCAACAACTGCATCATCTCTCGAAACCATACTTCATCTGAGTAGTTAGATATGATGCTGGATAAGTCACTCTCACCATAGAGTGATACAAGAGGAGTAAAAATCTCTGAACTGTTTTCCATCTGGAAAATCTCTGTTCATCATTCATCTGAATGATCATTGTCTCCAATAAACTGCTGATAGTCTTCAAGGAAATTAGAACAAGGATACAACACACCTGTGTCTATTCATAGTAGTACATAACTAAAATCTAGTGGTTAACTACCACATCAAGTAACACACAAGTACTTGATCAACAACGTATGGTTTTTAACGGTGAAACATATTCACCACAGTAGTCCTCATCTACTGTCATATAGTCTTTATAACAAACATCTGAGAGAATCCTGCATAGAAACAATGTTATGATAAAAACTGTATCATCTGGGACAATCTTTCACTCACGTCTGTGAGATCTGAAAGAATGTCTGCCACCACAGTAGTCTTCATCTGCATAGAAACAATGTTATGATAAAAACTGAATCAACTGGCCCAATCTTTCACTCATGTCTGTGAGATCTGAAAGAGTGTCTGCCCTTAGTATAGAACATCAATAATAATCATCTAGGGAAATATTTCACTCACATCTGTGAGATTTGAAAGAATGTCTGCTCTCAATATAGAATATCAATAATGGGCTATTTGCCCCATTCTTCTCAACCAAGGAAGAAGGATTGTTTCTGATTTCTGAACCTAGACCATTTCCCACCCTGGGCCATTCTTCCAACACTAAACAAAGTGTAACCTGGAAAGAATGAGTCTGCCCTTGATAAATGTTTGGACCATTCCTTACCTTGGGCCATTCCTCCGACACTAAACAAGGTGTAACCTGGAGGGAATGAGTCTTCCCTAAGGAATGACTGTCCTAGACAATTCCCCACCCTCGACCATTCTTCCGACACTAAAAAAAGTGTAACCTGGAGAGAATGAGTCTGCCCTCAAGGAATAACCGTCCCTGATTGCTGAGCCTGGACTACTCCCCACCCTGGGCCATTCTTCTGACACTAAACAAAGTGTAACCTGGAGAGAATGAGTTTGCCCTCGAGGAATAACTGTCCGGACCATTCCCCACCCTGGGCCATTCCTCCGACACTAAAGTGTAACCTGGAGAGAATGTATAACCCTCGAGGAATGTTTGTCCTGCATCAACCTCCAAAATGGATGATTCTTCGAAACTGCTCACAACTGTGAACTTGGAAAGAATGACTACTCGACGAGGCAGACCATTCTACTTGATCACTACTCAGAGTGACTGCCAAGAAGAATGACTGTCCTAGACCACTCCCCATAATGGGAAGTTGCTGTCTATGATACATCAACAATAAGTCTACCTCCCATGTTAACTACAATGGGAAGTCACTGTCCATCAGAAATCTCAATCCACTTTCCGAACAGGAAAGGATCTGTCCAATCTGGACTATTTTTCAATTACAAAGATAAATAATATTTTCAATGCTCCCTCCTAACTGGAGAGTTATTTCAATTACAAAAATAAATGTTTGCGTACCTTCTTCTAGTTTGGAGAGTCTTCCCTTCATGCTAAGAGATTTATTTCCATGAGCTCTAGCTTGAGTATGCAGGTTATTTTATCTTGAATAGAGGCTTTACCAAAATGTATGCTTATCTGCTCATCTGCGAAGATATATATTGGAGAATCACTTTCTTCTTTTTGGACTTCATCATGGATAATGTAATTCTTGTACTTTAGTCTGGAATACTGTGAAGGATTCATGTAGATCTAAACAATAGAGTATATCATAGTTGGAGAACTGGAACATATCCATGTGGTACTTCTTCTGTCATCACGAGATCTGATCTTCTGAGTAGTCATCTTGATGTTACAGGAAATCTTCACCGTGCTTCTGCTGTGCACTGGAGGTTCTCCACCAAGTTGTCTTCTTCTTATCTGCATACAAGAGTATCTTTCTGGTATGCCTCAAAGTCTTGAGATTGCTCTGCATGTGTTATTTACTCAATTTCTTCTGGAGAACATTCTTTGCATTCATCTGATGTAGAATTCTGATTCATGGATGTTGCGGATAATATATTGACTTATATAGAGATAAGTCTGGTGTACTGGAATTATCAGTCATCATAGTCTCCTCCCTCCATCTGAGAGAACCTCTAGTTCTGGATCTCACAATTCTTTCATTCATAAGTCTTCCGTACACTGTTCTTCATCATGACTTTCAATTATTCTGCTTGATTTCTTTTAGTGAGTTCATATCAGGTTGGTAATCTTGTGATTCTTGATAGAATGACTGGTTGTTCTGGTTCTTCTTTCTTTCTTGGAATACTTATGTTCCTCTTCATGTTTTTCTTTTACTTTTGGGTCCATGGAGTTTATTATAGATTCCATGCCTTAGAGATTCCACTTCTTACCTTCGTCGTCGATTCACGGATCTGGATGGACAACCAGGAATACTTTAAGATTTCTCTTTGAAGAGGTCTTCTTCTATGGTTGAGCTAAACATGTGTTGTCTTTCATCACTGTTACCATGGATATATACCTTTCATCATCTTCAATGGAACCTAGGATTAGCTCCCTCATAGTCCTTGCTTCATGTAAGAGTGCATATAATCGACTCCTTTCGTCTGATAGAGCCCATACTTCCATCTACATCCTTATTTTCTTCTGCAATATATAATTGGCTTTCTTTGTCTAACATAATCCACACTTCTATCTTAGTTGTCGTCATAAGTCTTTCTCCAATTCCTCTTGATGTCTGACTTCCAAGTCTCTTCATAATTGATTCGTCTTATCTTGCAGTAGCTTCCACATGATTTGTATTTCATCATTTCATATGTATTATCTAATGACATTCATCCTTGTCCTGTTGTTCTTTCATAGGTATAGTCCTTCTTGGAACACATTATCTTCCAAGAGATAGATATACAAGATATGTACAGAGACGATGCAAGCAAGATATGTACAAGAAAATAAGAAGAGTGTTGTTACCTTTTAGTAGAAGAAGTCTCTTCCATCCTGCTTAGTCTTCTTAGTAGGTTCCTTTTCTTCGGCAATCAATGCTTCATTTTTCTTCTTCCTTTTCTTTAGCTTGGGACACTGATTCCTGTAGTGACCATACTTCTGACAATTGAGGCATTGTATTTCTGAAATGTCTTTCTCTTGATTTGGCTTCCTCCTTGAACCAAACTTCCTTTTGTTTCCGAAGTTCTTGAATCTTGTTGTGAAGGCTTGATCATCGTACTTCTTTTGGGGTTTCTCTTTTGCATTGATCCTTGATTCTTCTTGATCACAACAAGTCCAAAGTTCTTCAAATGTCGGGTACTCCTTCCTTGTATTCATGCTTGTGGAAAATGCATCCCATGTCTTGGGAAGACCATTGAGTACTATGTTCACCAATTCCTTTTCTGAAGTGATCTCTTCAATAGCTTGTAGTTGATCTCTTAGCTGGGAGATACTTACAAAGTATGATGTTATGCTGTCGTCATCATTCATCTTCATGTCACGTAGCTCATTCTTCAGACTCATAACTTGTCCAATGTTTCTAACTAAGAAGAGATTTGTTAGGGCATCGTACATATTCTTCGATGAGTCAAGATGGGAGATGTATGGTATCAAGTGGTATTTTATGGAATCCACTATGATACTCATGGAATTGATGTCAACGTCTTTGAACTTCTCCATAGCTGCAACGTTCTGCGGTTCCTTCTCTTCTCCTTCTTTAAACTTTGGCTTCACGATCTTTCCTTTCACAATATCCAACACTTTATTCTTAGAAAGGATGAAGTCAATCCTTGTCTTCCATGCTATGAAGTTAGAGGCTCCATCTAGCTTATTCTCAGACTTCATAGAGTTAATCATGGCTTGCTTGACTTGGTCAAACCCTAGATTTGACCAGAGATTCAAACTTCACATCTTGGCCTTCTGAGAGTACCAGGAGATGTGCTAGGCTAGGGCACACTGATATATCCAGATATTAGGTCAATCTCATCACTTAAGGTGCCTCGACAAGAGGTTTAGGGTTTCTACAACTACTTCTACTGGTAACCCTAGCTGTAGTGCTTTTGGAAACTGCTCCTGTTAGTAACCCTAGAGGCAGTACTTCAACGAGCTCAATATCTAGCGGCTATGTTTCCTTCTAGTGTTTTAGGCTGACTAAAGGGGTGTGGGCCCATAAACTGTTAGAATATAGAATATGGTGTGCTCGTTTTACCATTGACGATAACCTCGTCACCCAACCACAGGCCTTAAGCCACCCTCCGAGCACCTTAACCTTGACTGAGAATTCCTCTGGAAGCAAACCCTAGGCTAGATAGCGAAACAAAGAGTAGCGCATCAATCCCCAAGGATAGCGCATCACAAAAAGATGATTAGATAGTCCAAACCCTAGCCAAGAGATATTCAAGCCAATACTGAGAACTAGCTGTTGCTGCAGCTGCACCTGCAACCCTCCTCCAAACCTGTGCACCAGACTGCAGTTGCAGTGCGCACCAACTGAGAAACTGCAATTCTGAGATACTGTCAAATGAGAACTGGCACATTGTATTTATAGTAATCCTGCCAGTTTGCTGGGGCTGACTTCTCCTTCTGGATATGTGTCTGTTCAGTATATTATTATTAATTCTGGCCGACTTCTTCTCTTGGAGGCTAATAGCCTAATATAAATTATCTTCTTGAGTCGACAAGGCTTCTATGTTTATTAGCCAATTCATTAGGGTTTCTCTTGCTTCCTGGAGTCTTATATTCTCGTCAGGTTCACACGTGGGGGTAAATACCTCCCGCAACTACCATAATATTAACACATACATGCCCACATGCTACAAATATAGGATAGTGTTTGAATTTTGCTTTCTTAGATATAATCACTAGGGAAGTTTAAAGGTTTTTGTAACGGGCCCATACATGCCCACATGATCAATCTAGGATAGTTTCAAATATTTTCTTAGATTACATCACAATAGGGAGTTAAAGGGATAGTAACGGACCCACATGTCCACATGCTAGCTTCCTAGGGACTTTTTGAATTACGCAAGGTTGTACCAAAGGCACTTAGTTAATTAGGTAATCAAACACTTGTAAGGACCAAGCGAAGTCCACATGCAGTAAGGTGACATCTAATTCACTAAAAATTGGCACACTTTCACTCACACACAAAAGTCACTTATCACTCACATAGCTTCTTCTTGAAACGTGGAGGTCAAAGTAAGTTTCCTCCAAAGGGATTCCAAAAAAACCCCACCCTTTTCTTGACGAAACTATCCACTCCCATTTTTAAATCAACGAGGTTGGTTTGCACCCCCAACCTCCCAAAACAACTACATCTAAAATCTTTCTAAAAACTCACTAAGTTTTCGTCCACAGGAGGTGCCAAAAGAATTTTTTTAGTCTAGGTAGGATTTCGGGGATAAGCATCCAAATAACTCCCCGTTATCTGGTTCTCACATTGTCAAAACCATAGAAGTTGTCAAATAGGGAACTGAAAATCCTCCAAGTCAAGTGTTCCTAATACCATAAGGCAGGGAGATACCCATGAAGGGTTGAAGGTTGAGGTCCGGTTGTTTTGTGTGTCCCCCCTTGAGGCACCCAGCTCTTGGACGGGATCCATCCCATGACCCATTTCTTAGGCCAAAAATCTAAATGCCACACTTTGACCGAGGTACATAGTGACCAAATTTTAGGACATCTACCTAGGTGGAAATTGTGGGCTGCAATTGCACCTTGATTGGATTTTGTGTGGCTATTGGGAAATATCGCCAGCTCTTTCGGGATATGCCCCCTTTACCCCTCATTATAACCAATTATTTCATCCTTCACTA
>ML793223.1:145741-179076 GCA_009831015.1 Picea engelmannii
ACGCTATACGCGCACATGGTTTCCTTCGCTTACTACGTCAGGACATCCCTTTTCATTGGGACGACTATGCCCAATAGTCATTTGACGATCTTAAAACAACACTTTCCAATGCACCTTTGATTAGTGCACCAGACTACAGTCGCAACTACATCCTCTACGTATCAGCATCAGCTGTATCGGTATTCGGCATCCTCATCCAGCTCGGAGATGACAATCGTGAACACGTCATTTACTACGTCAGTAAGAACCTCTCCGGTCCTCCCCTGAAGTACAAACATGAAGAGAAACTTTCTCTTGCAGTTGTCCTTGCAGTTCAGAAACTGCGTCATTACATTCTGTTCCACACCACCAAGGTCGTCGCAGATTCCAACCCTATGCAATATTTTCTCAGCCGTCGCCAAGTTAACAACAAATTTTCTCGATGGATCGTTATCCTTAAGGAGTATGACCTCAAGTTCTCGACACCAAAGAGTAAGAAGGCCCTCATTCTCGCCAAACTTGTCATGGCCCTTCCCTCTGATATACCCAGTACCCCCGTCAATACCGACTTTCCTGACGAACATCTCTTCTATATCACTTCGGATGATCCTTGGTATGACGACCTTCTCGTCTACCTACGAACTCAAAATTTCGGTAATCACTTATCATGAGATGATCGTCGGTGCATTCGCCATCAGGTCCCCCACTATCTTCTCATCGGTGACATCCTATATCGGCGAGGCGTCGACACCATTCTTCGTCGCTGTCTGACTATTGACGAGGCCGACATAGTCTTAAACGACTGCCACAACGGCGCATGTGGGGGCCATCTTTCCGGTATCTCCACCGTGCAAAAGATTATCAGGGCCGATTACTTTTGGCCTACCCCGTTTCATGATTTCATTCATGCCGTGAAAAGATGTGAGCAATGTCAGCTCTATGCCAACAAAGCCCGAGCTCCCCCCGCTCTTCTTCACCCGGTCATCACTGCAGGCCCCTTCTATAAATGGGGCATTGAATTTATGAATTGTAATCCCCCCTCCAGCAATGGTCACAAATACATTGTGGTCGCCGTCGATTACTTCACCAAATGGGCCGAATCTATGCCCACTTTCAACAACACTGCTGACACTGCAGCACATTTTTTCTTCAATCATGTCATATCTAGGTTCGGAGTACCACTCCAACTTGTTTCTGACCATGGGAAACACTTCGAGAATGATATCTTCATCGAACCCTCATCTCGGTTAGGCTTCTCTCACGAGTTTGCCTCACCATATTACCCCCAGTCAAACGGACAGGTCGAGGCAGTAAACAAAGTCCTCAAGACCATGTTACAACACACGATTAATAAACATAAAACCAATTGGCATCATATGTTATTTTCCGCGCTATGGGCTTACCGAATGACAGTCAAGATCGCTACGGGTTTCACGCCATTTCATTTAGTCCATGGGGTCGAGGCAACCCTTCCCATTGAGTGAGAAATCCCCACTCTCCGCACCGCAATTGAGCTTTTACCTGACACTCCTCCAATGGAGCAACGCTTGCTAAACTTGGAGTCACTGAATGAAGATCGCCGATCTTCATTACAGAACAACGAGGCAGCTAAAAAATGATCCAAAGCTACCTTTGATGGCCATGTCAACCTTCGTTCATTCCGAGAAGGCGACCTGGTTCTGGCCTATGATATCGCCCATGATACCTTTGGCCACGGAAAATTCGAATCACTGTGGCATGGCCCTTACATCATCCAACATTGCCTCACCAAAGGTGCATACATCTTGGCCTCCCCCGAAGGCCTCTCACTCAAGGAGCCCGTCAATGGGTTATACCTCAAGAAATTTTATGCTTAGAAGTAGTCACGCTACTTTAGGTTACTTTTTCTTGTTTAGTGTTTTTAATCTTTTTTTCCCTACCCTCTCGTCTAAACTATCCTTTGTGCTATTGACAGATGAATCCTCCACCAGCTTACCACATTGGTTACGCCGATGGCGCCAGCCGTTGGACACAAAATCTCTCTTCGGCTGCTTGGGCTCTCTACACCCCATCACATGAAATGCTACATTCAAGCGGCATATGTTTGGGACCAGCAACCAACAACCAAGCCGAATACATTGCTGTCATTGGCCTCCTGACTGATGCCCAACACCATCATATTCGTCACCTTAGCGTTGTCCTCGACTCCCAGCTAGTCGTTCTCCAGCTCAACAATGTGTACCGTGTACGCGACCCATGCCTCTTTCGCAAATACCTGCAGGTTATATTATTATCTCGACATTTTGATTCCATTACATTTACACATATTCCAAGAGAATTGAATCAAACAACAGATGAAATAGCTAACATGGTGTTAGATTGGCATATATCACATCAAGCTACACATACATAAATATCTCATACATCCTGTCACAACATATAAGAAAAATAGACATCATCATCATCAAAGAAAAAACACATGTACACCACATTTGGATCTCAAAAAATATGTATACTCATATATATATATCGGCCTCTCCAGCCATCCGAATGTTTACATACAAAAAATACATCGGCCCACAGGTTCGTGCCGCATCTCGGTACAAAAAATTGGCTCACCAGCCTATATAATAAAAAAAGTACAAATATACATCAGGGTGTCTCTATCGCACCCCCAGCTTCCCCTCCCTCAGGAGGAGGTGGTGGCCCACCCCTACCTGCCCCAGGCGGTGGTGGTGGCACACCTGCAGGACCCCCCTGCTCAGGCGACAGGCGTCCACTAGTCATGGCGGCAAGCACAGCTGCTCATCGCATGATCGACCACCATGGTGGTGATAACCCGATGCACTGCTCCAGGAACTCCTCATTCTGGATACGAATCCACATGCCCTCATGCACGTCCCGAAATACCGTCTCAAACCGACGGCGTATATCATCCAACTCCCCTCCGGCTTCCGTCGTAGGAGCATGAGATGGCCCCGCACCAGGGTCATCAAAACGATGCCTCTGTGCTGGTCTCCCGGGCTTTGTTGGTCCCCCAGTAGCCTCATCCCGCGGATGCCTCCCTCCATGTGGCGACCTCGCCTCTGGCTGCACCGACGGTCTGTACAACTCCACCTCGTGCCCACGAGGTGCCAAATCTGCACATACACAAAACAAGCAACAACCGATCGTATCAGTGTCTGTACATCATAAATATGACCTGGTATATCAAAAATCACAGCATAAAATCAAAACATAGAAATACATAACATACCTCTATGATCAAAAACCTCCCCAGGAGGCAATACCATGTCCGGGTCCCCCCGGAAGTCCACCCCAGCATAGGGGAACTGTAGTATAACCTGCGGCATCTGCTGCCATATCTACACTGCCTGCGCAGTAAAGTAGTGCCCGCATTCGCCACCACCGTGGCGAAACAAAATATGTGACCACCGCTTCAAGCGCGACTCTCGTACCCTTGGTGCCTCCAGTAGCACCCTCGGGCGTAGCATAGGCACTCTCTCCAAGAAAAACGCTACCAGGATGGAGCCAAATGCAAACTCCCCGGCGCCTCTAGACCGACAGTGGTCCAGCTGCGTGATCATCTACGCATGAAGGGTCAGACATCAGGCAAACCGCTCACAGCCCACCACCACCTTCTCCATCAAAATTAGCTCGCCACCACTAATACGGTGGGTCGCTCGGGATCCATATACCTGAATTATCATCGCTGCTATGCAACGATGCAGCAGGGCATCAATCCCACTGATGCTCACTGACGTCCCAGTCATGTAGTGATCACCTGAGCAATATTGCTCGACGACGGTCTGCAGAGGAGTGTCTCTCGGCAGCACAGGATCTGCCGGCAACGGTGTTCCCCGGAAGGGGAGCCTCGTCAAGAAGTATATGTCCTCCATCGCAGTGAAGGCGATCTGCTCTCCTCGCACGAGGAAGCAGTGCTGAGCAGGGCTCCACATCTCGATCAGAAAATGAGGCAAATACTCCTGTGCCCATATCAACGGGCACTCAAAGAACTTTAGCAACCCACTAGTTGCTAAAGCCGCTCGAACTGCCGGCGGTGCATTAGCCACAACATCTCATAGCTGTGACCAGTGTCGCTCACGCCACCACACATCCATGATTACTGCTTTCTACCTGCACACAGCCCAGAGTCCTATATTAGCTTAGGCAATCATCCAATACATCAAAATAAGCTAATTTTTCACCCTGAAACCTTGCCTCAAAGGCGCGGTATTACCACCCACAGGCGCGCACACATGCGCACCTGTTCACTATACAGGCACGCATGTGTGCACGTCTATTTTTTCCTACAAGTGCGCACTAGGGTGCACCTGTCATACCCACAGGCACTCTCATGAGCGCGCCTATTCACCCCATAGGCGCACACCCATGCGCGCCTGTTTACCCCACAGGCGTGCCCCTAGGGCACGCCTTAAATTCCTACACACGCGCATTAATGCGCACGTATTCAGTATATAGGCGCGCACTCATGCGCGCCTTCCACTGAGTCGCCCGCGCATTGGGGCCCATCCTCTACCCAAAAACTCCCTAAAAACTCCCGTACGACCCCCCGTACCTACCCTGCCCAAAAGTTGGAAACCTATAGCTATGCAGGATGTTCAGACCACTAACCTGAAACTCGCACGCCGTCGATCGGGTACCTCGTGCTCCCGAAATCACTCAATCTCCTCTGAATCTGCTCGAAAACTCACTGTAGCAGCATGTACAAATGAGGTGGAAATGTGGGCCCTACAACTATATATAGGCCTTTTGCCAAACTTCCACTCACCATTCCGGGAGCCCACGACGTCCATTTTCGAACCGTCTTCAGCCACGGGATCAACGTCCCGCCACCTACATCACAGCTGTCCTTGGGCCACTTTTCATCCTAGGCCCCCGGGGTGCCTTTTTTCCATATCATGGTCAGGTATGCACGCGCATAGTCACATTTGTCAAATACAAGCTCATATCTTTGATACTCTTCAGATATTGTTCACTTTGGGTATTTGGTTGTTATATGTGCAGGTACTTGCTCATCGATCATCAACAACATCCCTTCAGGTATATATTCAACACTGGCATGTAGTCTATCCCACTGTATTGCATTTAAATTCCCAGTCACACCCTCTTATTTTTGCCTTTAGGATCCTTATTCCCGGCTCTGCAGTACCCACACCTCCATTTTTCATCTTCAGTACTGTAATCCGGTAGCATTCTCACCTACATGAGTTGTCCCATTCATAGCACCTTTTTTCACTTTTGACACTCATGTTGTTCTTCATTACCCTTTAGGGATGGGAGTCCCGATAGTCTTACATCATGTTGCGAATAAACCACATACTTCTTCTCCTCATTTTGCTAGCTTCCCATATGGACTCCCAGGTCATCGCTTTATGGTTACATTCTTTTTTACCTGCACCTCCGCAGGATCATGAACCCACCATTTCACACTGGGGCACCCGTTTCTGTATTTGTACATTTATCCCCCCCAAAATTATTTATTATTTATTATTTATTGTACAAACACCTTTACCTTCAGTCATCACATTCTTTGTCGTCACCGTTGGCAAATTGCTTTCTTTTGGCCACATGCAACCCATGTCACCCTTGGATTGGAGAAGTACTTATCATTTACCCTTGCTGGCATCGTCCATATCTTCAGAGTACCCCACCGGTCAGTTACCTCTACCCTCTGAATTTGTCCACCGTGTCCCGCCTCTGGCACAACTTAGCATTGGTCTTGTCGTCGCCCTGACACTCGACCTTGTTACACGGTTGTGGCCACTGTTTCTCTTATATATATCCTCCAACCAAGGGAAGTCTTAATCATCCCACTTCTTGACTTCGTCCATGTACCTCTGCCACTTCCTCACCTCAATAGATTCCACAGAGCACCTTTTTGCTTCTGGGAGTCGCGTCCCCCTTTTGTCGACATCAGCACACTTTTCCAGAAGGGCGACAGTATCTTGATTCTCATTCTCTATTTTAATGAGAGATCTCGGACGACACAGGGTGAAACACCATTGCTCCCTGCTGTCGTTGGCCCCCATAAAATTCGACGCCAACACTCTCTCATGTTATGGTGGGTCTTACTTTGTGATTGTTGCAGTTATTTGTCATTTGCCGAAGACCTCTGAACGTGGTAGGGCCATCAATGCCCACATCATCGTCGCTGCTTATTACAATGATCATTGCCTATTATTCAGAGTATGTTCCTTTGTAGAATTGTCTTCTGCCTCTATCATTACCGCCCCCGAGGGCGCTGCAGTTGTCTACACCAACACTTCCGTCATCTTTTTCAGAGTTACATCACACGAGAATGGGGCATGCCCACCTCGTTTGTACACAATTGTATATTTTTTCTGCACCTCTCTCAGAAGGTCGAGATACCAGTTCCTTTTTTCTCCAACGGATCGCTCCGAACGGTCCCACTATTGCTTTCCCTTACAACAACATTCTCAGTAGAAGAAACATTGATGGATTTCGGCTATACGTATGCTCCTAACCTCATCCATCAGGGGGCATCTGTTATCACTGAAATTTCGTCTGCACATGGCGACAAGAAATCCACATCATCAAAACAACAATGAAGTCATTCATGGCACTGAATTAATTTCACAGCACTCCAGAAGGGCCAAAAACTATACAAAGTAACCAAAAATTGAAGGGCGCTTTACAGCAGTTTGGTGCACACGCACATGCGCAGGACAAAAACGTGTTATTCGTGCATGCACGCTCGACGCGCGACTGTCAACACAAAAACCCCTGCATCTGCTAAAATGGTGCATTAATTGAATAGGTCGGCCTCCCAACTGCTTATGGACCGGCTCCCAATTTGATTTGACCCTCAAATCAGAGCCGGATCCACAAAGTCGACGAGTTAATGACCTAAAGAAACCCTAAAAGGGTCCCTGTTCACACTTTGAGAAGGTTACGTGACCGCCCGAGGAGCTGCTATAAAAAGCCGTGAGGATACACTGTTTTGACAATGAATTCTAAGCACTGTTATGCTGTTCAGATGGTTTAAGGGCTCATCCTTTAAACAACAACCCATCAACTGCATCACCGAGAGTTCTTTCACTGCTATGCTCAGTTCTTCTCATTTGTAAGGAAAGAAAACTGTGTGAGGGCCCCAAAGAGCCTTCCGTTGGGGGAAGAAGGAACCTCTGGTCTCTTCCTTCAACATGCTCCGGTTTCATTAATACACTAGCCTGAAACCATTGGTGACACCTGTGTTTTGTGTTTGATGTTTGTTGTTTCTTTTCACAGTTTTACTTGTTTTCAGTTGATATTAGTTTGTAGTTTGTTTTGTTTCTCTAACCCTATGCTCCATAGCTATTCTTCCCTGCTATACCCAATAGGGTATGCAAGCGCTCTCTATTTTCTCACCTGGTGACCATTTGAATGCGAACACTACCTTTGTCAATAATCCATTAAAAGAAGGGAAATTTCATTTTTTGGCATGAGATTATATGATAGGTGATAAACTGTACTTCTAAAATTTGATTGGTTTCTTTTTCTCTTATCATCTTTTCTCCATTATGATATAAAATGATTGAATCTTCTTTCCTACAAATATACAAAATCTTCAGCATGGGGGAAGGTCAAAGAGCCCCTTCAAAACTCTTTTCCAGACTCATATAATCCACCCGCAGAACCAAATGCAAAGAAGATAAGCATAGAATAACAGAAGTACAGGACATTCCCGTACCAAGTTTTCAAGAAGCTTTAGTCTAAAGGGATGAATTCTGACAATTTACAAGTAGTCACACATGCTATGGGTATTAATCATACACATGTGAAATCAAAGGTAACATGGTATTTATTTTCCTATGCTCATAAAACTACAATAAGTATGAAAAGATATACTAGATCTTACGACCTTAGTATTAAACCCATGCACCTATCCCTCATACCCATATTCCTAAACCTAATCAATCCTCTCATAGATCTTGAACATGGTTAAGGGAAAAAATCATATTAAAATATGAAACATGCATAGCAATGATAAGCCACAAATATATTTCGTCCTTACGAAAATTCACAAACCTATCTTATATCATGAACCACGATCCAACATTAATTTCACCCCCCTGAAAGTTCAATCACCTATTCCAAAATGATGCCCTGATACCCAACATCTTGTCCTCATCATTACAGTAATGGGTAGATATGAAATGGCTTATTTGGTGGTGAAGCCATCCATATAAGCCTCATTTGGTCATAGTTTTTCCTTGCAACACCCTTACTTAAACTTACCATTCGCAACACCATCACCATATTTCCCCTTGTCATGAGATTTTCTCCAGTCCCGAGCCTACTCCTTTCCGGTACCAAACCCTTCATCAATTAAATAAACCCTTGTGCTACAGCCTGATCCTTTTCTCAACTTATAATGATGGTCGTTACTAGACACGAACCAGTTTTCCAAATTGAAAGGGAAACCGAGGAGTACCAATTATGTCAAGAAAAATATGCTAGATTGGGATGGATACCATTTTTGGAAAAATTTACAGGCTGGCACAAGAAGATATCTCAGGAATTTATACAGGGTTATGATGGAGAGATTGCACATATAGACAATCTACAACTGACAATCAATGAAGCAACCTTAAGGGAGGTCACATGACTACCTAGCAGAGGAGCCAAATACTTCAAAGGTGTAGGAATTAACATAGAAATGTGCCAACAATTATTGAAGGCAGATCATCAACACCCTGACTGGAAGAAGGGGATCCCTAGGAACTACATAAAAGAAGAATACCATCCAATGATTACCAGTCTTCAACAATTTGTCACCTGTGAAGGTAGGTATGCCGTGACCTTCATATATCATATTAGGCTTCTATTGCATTTTGAAGGAGGCCCTGAAATTGATTTCCCATATTTTCTATAGATTATTTTGAACAAAATGGTAAGAGGTGTTAAATCCATCTCCAAAACAGAGAAGACTAGCATTTACCATCAATGTCTCATTAAAATGCTAGTTTTACATGAGCTTAGGAAATAGAGGATTAGTTGGAAAACCCTTATCACACAACACCTTCCCACAAAAAACAAATCTATGGAGGAAACCCAACATGGTCCAAAGAAAAGTAAGGAACCCCAAGAGAAAAAGAGAAAGAATGATAAGACAACTCCACCATCATCTAGGGTAGTGAGCCAACATGAAAAAGCAGGATCCTCTTCCACAGTCAATAAAACTTTTAAAAGCTCCGAATCAAAAGGTAAAAACAAATTAGTTGAGGAGACTTCAATGGTGGCAGTTGAGAAAGAGGGCCATCAGACAAAAATGATGAAGAAAGGGAAGCATAGCTCAGAAAATAAAAGTAAAAAGTCTGTGGCACAACCCCCTATCACCATTTCATAGTTAAAAAAGAAGAAAAGGAAGCCTGTGAGCATCCATGATCTGGTACCTCCTTGTAAAAGAACCACGAGGAGCATGGAAAAGAAGGGAAAAACAATAGCCAGTCCTCATACACAGGCAGATCCAATCGACCTTACCTCCCCTTATGACGATTTATCAATCCAAGATGACATCCCTAGTTTGACCGAGGAGCAAGCCACTATTACTTTATGTGGGATGAGGGAGGAAGTTGAGAAAAGGGAGTGTATCCAGCCAGTGATGATGGAGTCAATAAAGACCTTGACAAAAGAACAAATGAAGAAAAGGATTGGGGAACTGCAAAAATAAAATTAGGAACTCCAACAAGAAGTAAAGGAATATCAACTCTTGGACAGGTATATCAAAAAGGAAAATGAGCAATTGAAAGCAACCAGCCAACAACTTCAAGACGACCATGAAGATACCTCTAGCAAGATCAAGAAGGTATTATGACTCCTACAATATGTTAGGGTAATCAAAAGGGAGATTAAAGAAGAGGCTTCAACCATCAACATCATTGATCCAGCAAAGTAAAGAACATAGTCTCAATTTTTTGAAAAATTTTGGGTCTGTTTTCAGTTGCATGAGGACATGCAATGATTTTGGCATGGGGGAATGTTGAGACCCGAAATTGACATCCCCATTACCCTATTATACTCCTTATCTATACCTTTTTGGCATACCTAAGCTTGAGTGAATGACAAGAACAATACCATTAGCCAGTGATAAGGTCATAAGGTAAAGTATGGTTAATTCATGCATTTTGTGGTTTAATGAGTTAGGGAATTAAATATTTCATGTACCAATGCTTCAATTTGTCATATATAAATATTTGACCTCTAGATATCTAATGTTCCTGTACCATCTCAACTATTCGGTACCTGCGCACCAAGACTGCTGCTGTCCGAATCCGGTACCAAGCGTATCCGGTACTAAAGTATCATTTGTTGAGATCCAGTACCAACACGCACTGTCATGATCCGGTACCACCTTTTGCGCACTATCATGATATAGGACCATCTACCTATTATGATCCGATACCATCTACCTATTATGATCCGGTACCAATATGGAAGAGCCTAATGCACTAAGTTAAGTTCCAGATCTTGCCTAAGCCAATTGGTGGACATCTAATTGTTTTAGAAAGGCTATGATAAGAATGGTATTTTTATTGCCTCATCCTCATGCACTTCGTGTCATGAGGATGAAGCTAAAGATGTAATCGAATGATTGAATTCAACAACTGATTGATTTGCAAATCACTTCGCCTCCTTGTGTTTCACGATTCAGACTATTAAATAGCCGTGGCAAGGATGGTAGAGGGAGTAGGAGAGTTAGCATATTACCAATATGTAAAGCAACATATGATAGTACATAACATATTCTGAGTAAATATTAATGGAATGTCATTTATCTCCATATTTTGATTATCTATGATTAAGTATGAGTTGAGTTGTTAACGAGAGTTTTGATTTTATGTTTTGAAATGTGAGTGAGATTAATGTGTGTGTTGAAGACAAGCCTCCTGTAGACTTCAGTAGCTGACCTGTTGAAGCAGAAAGGGCCCACTGCCCAACAAAGGTCAGCATCTTCGTAGATTAGCATTAGCATTTTTTTTCAATAGAGTAAACATTAAATTAGCTAAAGCTTTAACTCTGTTAGACGATAGCAGTACAACTTAAACTAGGATTTACATTATATAATTGCTTAGAGATCTTTACTTGCTCTGTTTTGCATATGCCCTGTTTCTGTTCTCATGAATTTGATTTCCTTGAGTGATCATAGATGTTGGCAGTAATAGTAAAACATATTTGGATAAGAACTAGTGAAGTTCATTATGAACCACAACAGAACCAACATATTGACTATTGAACTACCCATGCTATGCTTTGATGATTGATGTGTGATTTCCTTTCAGCAGTGTGGATTGCATAGTTAGTTTTCTGGGTCAGATAGCAAAGTTGATCTGTCAAACCAATTCCATCTCATACTTTCATGTTCCATAATGGAATGGATAGCCTCTCTGTGAAAGACAACCAAAGTGCATTGCAATTTTCTATTTTGATTTGTTACCAGCATGCATAATCTAGTTTAACTCTATACTCGTGACATTAGAAATTACCTTTCTTACTAGTGTCTTGTAACTCTGTTGATTATGAATCCTGGATTGATAATTAATGAGTGCATTATACTAAACATATAAGTAGCACAACAACACATTTGCAGAGAGAATTGGAAAAAGAAGAAGAAGGAGAGAAAGAATGGAAAGAGTTCTCACTAACCATTATGAATAATGAATAATTTACACATGATATACTCTGTATAACTCAATGAGTTAGACTTGAGGTGAACCAAGTCACCATAGTTGTGGTCTAGAGTGATCTGGACACACACCAATAGTTACACAAGTGAATTTCCACCTATTATAGTCTCTCAGGCAGTTACGAGAGTGAACTGCTACCTAGTTGAGTTAAGTAGTCAACTAGTCTTCAATTAACTAACTGAACAGAAAGTAGTGAGGAGTCAAATCAAGGAATCAAGGATAATGTGCCACTTTGGTGATGATACCAAGGCAAGGTCGAATTATCATGGTGATGATCCCAATGTTGCATGGTGATGATCCCAATGCAACATCTAAACTCAACTCAATTAGTCAAATTGAAGTGTGAACTAAAAGAGAATATTCTCCAGGTGGAATATTCTCTCCTTAAATATAGGAGACTGGATAATGACTAATTATGACTAATGAACAAATAAAAACCAATGAAAAAATAAAAACCTTTGGAAAAATAAATCCTAGGTGTGTGTGAAGTAACTCCAACACCCCCCTGAACATCACTATGGTGAAAATAAAGACTGGGTCCCAGAAACGAGGCCATGTTAGGTACCCAAGTATAAAATATACACTGAAAATAAAGTGAGGAAAGAGGAAAAACCTCGTGGGAAAAATCCCCCCTCAAGGTATAATGTATGTAAAAAAGAAGAACTACAGTTGCTAGACAACTGTGTCCTTCACTCCAAGACGACCTCGCAGAGAATGAAATGTCTGCTCAATGAAGGTCTTGGTGAAAATGTTTGACATCTGTTATGCTAAAGGACAGAACTATAAGTCGATGATCCCCTCATGTACCAAGTCCCAGATGTAGTGCATGTGGATCTCGATGTGCTTTGTCCATTGCCTCTAAACTGGATCTCTACATAACTTCAGAGTGCTTTGGTTGTCACACCAGATGACGATCGACTGATGAAACTGAACGCCCAACTTAGTGAGAAAATGTTGTAGCCACATAGCCTGAATGTTTATGTTAACCACCCCTCTGTACTCTGCCTTGGATGAAGATAGAGCAATGACAACTTGCTTCTTTCTTGACCAACAGGTAGGCCCGGAACCAAGACTGAGTGAGTAACCAGATGTGGACTTACGATCAATGCTATCGCCAACCTAGTGGAAATCAGTAAACCCAATGAGATCTAATGTAGAGTCTGCTACATAATGAATCCCAAAGGTGATTGTGCCTTGTACATATCGAAGGATACACTTTGCATCTTTCCAATGTAGCTCATGCGGCTCCTGCATGAACCTGGAAACTGTGCCAACTTCATATGAGAGGTCTGGTCTAGAGTGTGTGAGATACAACAATCTCCCCACTAGCTATCTGTATAGTGTGCTATCAACCAGTGGAGTCTCCCCGCCATCCTCAAGTTTGATTCCTGATAGGAAGGAGTTGGAGTAGAATTGCAGTCTGTCATGTGAAATATCTCAAGGAGATCTCGTGCATACTTGGCTTGAGACAGTTTGATGCCTGATGCATCCTGACTGATCTCAAGTCCAAGGAAGAAGTGTAGCGGACCCATGTCCTTCATCAAAATCCTGTCATGAAGAATCCTCTTGACTGCATCTATTGTTGAAGTTGAGCAACCGGTGATCAACAAATCATCGACATATAGAACTAAAAGTAGAAGTGAATCAACCATCCTGAGCATGTATACATTCGGGTTTGATTTACAACGTACAAATTTCTGTGATAACAGGTAGGAGTCCATATTGGCATACCATACTCTTGGAGCCTGCTTGAGGCCATAAAGTGACTTCTTCAGTCGAAATACCAAATATGAGTCCTTCATAAATCCCTGGGGCTGATCCATGTAGATCTCCTCAGAGAGATCACCATGAAGAAATGCATTCTTCATTTCCATCTGATGGACTTCCCATCCCTTGGCTGCCGCAATGGAAAGTGCCAATTCTATGGAATCTATCTTTACTATTGGAGCGAAGGTCTCATCATAGTCAATACCATGAACCTACTGAAAGCCTTTGGTGACAATCCTGGATTTGTCTCTGCTGATCTGTCCATCCGCTACACTCTTGGTCCTGTAGACCCATCTACATTTGACAAGTTTCCACCTAGAAGGAAGGGGGACCAGATCCCAAGTCTGGTTCTTGAGGAGGGAGTTGTACTCCTCCTGCATGGTGGATTCCCAAAAGGGATTTCCAGCAGCCTCGCCATAAGACTGTGGATCTGAAGACTGAACCAAGAAAAGATGTCTAGAAGGAAATGTTTCAGTGGAAGTGAGTGCAATAGGAGGCTCCACGAAATCAGATCAAGTCCTCCTAGTATCGGTTGGATCAACAACGAAATCCCCTGCATCCTCAAGAGTAGTCTGTGCCCACTTGGGCCTCTGATCTGGCTCTGCAACTGCATCTGGATGCTCTGAATTTGCATATGACTGTATTGAATCCGAATCTAAATCATCTAAGTCCTATGAATCAGAACTCTTGTCTGAAGAAGAGTCAACATGTGCATGCTCATCATCTCTGACAGGTGGAAGAGTGAAGGTGTCTGCATGCGACTGCTGAGGTACATGGAAGACACTTTCCTCGAATTGGACACTATGCTCAATGATGAGTCAGTCCGAGGAAAGATCAATAAGCCAATATCCCTTCACACCATCAAGGTATCCAACAAAAATTCACTCAGTGCTCTGTGGATCAAGTGCCTTCCTCTTTTCAGAGGGAATCCAGGCCCATGCATGTGAACCAAAAATGCAAAAGTGGGCCACTTCTGGTTTGAGGCCGCTCCAAGCCTCATAGGGGGTCTTATCCTTGACAGATCTATGAGGAGATATATTTTGGATGTATTTTGCACAGTTAAGTGCTTCATCCCATAGTCTCTGTGGTAGTGAATTTTCATGCAACATGTAAGATGCCATCTCCTTTAGAGATCTGTTTTTCTGCTCAACAACTCCATTTTGCTGCATAGTGTAGGGAACTGTATGTTGCAACTGAATCCCTGCCTCATGGAAAATATTATGAATCTTATGATTCACATAATCTCCCCCGTTATTATTTCGGAGGACTTTGATCTTCTTTCCGGACTGTGTCTCAACCAAAGATTTGAAATCTTTGAGTTGTTGAAAGACCTCAGATTTTTTCCTGAGAAAGTAGATCCAAGTAAAACGTGAGAAATCATCAACAAAAATGAGAAAAAACCTCACTTTTATGATCTATGGATGCGGAAAAGGACCCATGAGGTCATTGTGGATCGGATCTAAAGGTGTGGAAGCTCGCTGAGACTTTCCTTTGTCGAATTTCTCTTGAGGGTGTTTTCCGAGAACACATCCCTCACATACTCCCTTGGAGAAATGGATGTCTGGTAGACCATCAACTAATCTATGATTGCTAAGTTTTTTCATGTATCTGAAATTTAAATGTCCAAACCTTTCATTCCATATCCTACTACTTTCATCAACATGAGTAAGTAGTAAAGCAGAATCAAGTTCAATGAATTAAGAAAATGTATACAATCTAGACTGACGATTTACCTCACCGATAGCAACCCTGGAGTTGGTTTTCATGTCATATATGTCCAAGAAATTTGGTGTGAATATGACTTTCTTTCCGGTGCCGGAATTTTTCATCTGATACACGGAGAGAAGGTTGTCAGAAATCTTGGGAACATGCAGGACGTTCTCGAAGATTTCGTTGGTGAGTTCAATCCTTCCTTTGCTGGTGACTTCGATAGAAGAGTTGTCCCCCATAAGAATAGGAGGAACTTTGCATTCATCCAAAGAAGAATAGACTTCTTCTAAGGTATCCATTCGATTTGATGCTCCTGAATCTACGATCCAAGCATCAAGAGAGGAGTTGATTGCAATCAAGGCATGGCTAGAATTGCCTTTCTTGGAATTCAGATATTCTGGCTTCTTCTTCTTTGCAGCCTTAGGGATGTGATCTCCAAGGTTGTTTTGATGAAGTATCTGAGATATCAGATATGTTTTCTTTTGCATGCATGCATATTCCGAATGGAATCCTTTGTGACAGTACGCACATTTCTCTCATTTTCTTCCCTTTTCTCCTTTGGATCCGGAGGCATCGATGAAGGGTTTTGTGTACCCTTCCTTCTTCGCATGTGCATGATATTTTCACTTATATTTATCTTTATATTTCTGATATTTTTGGCTTCCATCATGCATAGTGAGTGCATTCACCCTTGGGCCTTTGATTGCACCCATGTTGATGAGATTGGTTTTCTCTCGTGTCAAGGATTCGATAAAGTCCTCAAGAGAAGGCATCTTCCAGGTGGCTCCAGAGGCAAATATGATAGTATGGAATGTGGATACGAATACAGAGAATCCAGGTCCAAGCTTGGAGAGAATGGTGAGAACCATTTGTTTCTCCTCCTTCAATTTATCAACCCCACAAGCTTTGAGTTGCGACAGTAAATCCTTGAATTTTGTAAAGAAATCTTGGATATTCTCGAAGATTTTTGGATCCAATGTGAGCAGATCCACCTCCAGCATGTGTCCCATCATCTCATCCTATTTGCCAAATATCCCTTCCAAGATGGTCCAGGCTTCATTGGGAGTCTTATTGGAAGATATATGAAAAAGGATATCGAGAGAAATAAGACTGCAAATTGTTCTGAGTGCCTCATCCATGCAATTTAAGTACTTGGATTTTTCTATGGATGATGTCGGTTCTGTATCTGTATTCATGGTTAACCTATACAACCCTCTAGATCAGAGATGTATGGCTATTTTATCCTTCCATGCAAAATAGTTGTAAGGTGTAAGAATGAATGCTTTTTGGAATTCCATCTTTCCGTTGTCTTCAGTCTTTTATACCTGTAAAATTTTCTTTGGTGTAGATTTTGCTTAGCACTCTATCGGCTCTGATACCATGTAAATGTGTTGACCTACACAAAATATATCTATCTAAACAATGATACACACATTTGCAGAGAGAATTGGAAAAAGAATAAGAAGGAGAGAAAGAATGGAAATAATTCTCATTAACCGTTATGAATAATGAATAATTTACACATGATATACTCTGTATAACTCAATGAGTTCAACTTGAGGTGAACCAAGTCACCATAGTGGTGGTATAGAGTGATCTGGACACACACCAGCAGTTACGGGAGTGAATTTCCACCTATTCTAGTCTCCAAGGCAATTACGGGAGTGAATTGCCACCTAGTTGAGTTAATTAGTCAACCAGTCTTCAGTTAACTGACTGAATAGAAAGTAGTGAGGAGTTAAATCAAGGAATCAAGGATAATGTGCCACTTTGGTGATGACACCAAGGCAAGGTCAAATTAGCATGGTGATGATACCAATGTTGCATGGTGATGATCCCAATGCAACATCTAAACTCAACTCAACTAGTCAAACTGAAGTGTGAACTGAGAGAGAATATTCTCCAGGTGGAATATTCTCTCCTAAAATATAGGAGATTGGATAATGACTAATTATGACTAATGAACAAATAAAAACCTTAGGAAAAAGAAATCCTAGGTGTGTGTGAAGTAACTCCAACAATGCTGACTCAATATGAAGTGAATAATTTCTCCAGAGTAACTTTGCTCTCAAAGTTGAACTCTTCTCCTTTTTTCCATAGCTTGGATATGGCCCATTTATAGCCTTCAAATGGAACTGAAGGGTTGAGTCAGAACGCTTCCAGTATATGGAAGGTCAAGGATCATGGATCTCATGATGTGACATGGAAACCTGTGATCCAGATTTAGGAGTGGAACTAATTGATTAACAAATTGAATACAATAAACATAGAGATATGAAGAATACCACATATATCCAGTGAAAAATATCTTCTATTGAATAATGAAATAGGATGAAACTGTAAAAATGCAGAAATGAAACACTTTCTCGAATGGTGGTAGCTATCTCTAAGAAGAGATGTCGCTGCTACGCCCATTCGTCTGAATAGAATGAATCAAAATGAGGCTCTAGAAGCCTTTTTAATATTACTCATGAATTCCAAAACCCTAGACATCCAAAAACCTAACCCTAGGAGGTGAAACATCAAAAGTCATGTAGGCCCCTATGGGTAAGTTGGTACCTCAACTTCCCGAGGTTGTAAATTTTGCATACGACCTCCGTTTTAGGCACGTGATAGCCCGTTGGAAAGGTATTTCAAATAAATACACATTCCAACATAAAAATCTGACTCAGTTTATAGTTTGACTATGGTGAGCCAAAAAAACACTATTTAGGCCTCTAAAATGGCCATGGAAGTACAACAAGATGTGATGACATGAAAACATACAAAATAAGCCAGTTGGATTAGGTGAGAGGCCATCAATATCCACCTGGAATATGTGTAGTTCTTTAGAAAACCCCAAAAGTGTAGAACCCACAATTACAAAGAAGTACAAAATAACGTGTTGAAATAAAAATGGACAAGAGGAGCTAGTTGGAATAGGTGGGTGTCCACCAATAGCCATCTGGATCAACTCGACACCATTTTTTAATTTGGGCACAAAACCTGATGTACGTGGGATGTAATGGTGCAACCTGCATATACACATGCTATATAACTGTTAGGGAATGCATATGTGGAAAAATATTATTTTTAGCTTTGGGAACTGCAAAAAGGGACTTCAAGTCTGCATAGGGAAATGGAAAAAGGCCTTCTGAGAAAATTTGCATAGGGTGAGGAAAATATTGCTATAAAAGGGGGGGATTTTCTCCCAACAACTATTGCTAGGGGGGTATAGGGGCGACGACAATTCTTTTAGCCCCCCTGGCAGGGGATTCAGGGGAAGCACCTCCAAAGCAAATTTTTGGGAAAATTTGACTTGTAAAATATTGTAATTTTGTAGTCAATCTGGACCGTTCATTAAAATGTCTTAGATCTGTCGGTTGAAGTTATTTTAGGGTTTTTTTCCTTAGAAGGAAACCCTCTCTTATGAGGGAATTATATTATGGCAGTGTATTATCGTAAATATTGTATACTGAGAGAGGATATTGTGAGAGAAAGAAGAGGAAGTTACAACAAGTGTGTTGTAGGTTGTATCCCTTCATTTTGATGGATAAGAAAAAGGAAGGACCTGCCAATTTCTCTGGTGGACGTAGCCCACACTGGGTGAACCACATATATTTGTGTCTCTATTGTATTATGTATCTTCTATGTTTTATTTTCACATTTGTTTTATTTTATTTCTTTGAGATCCTATTTTTCTAACAACTGGTATAAAAGAAAAAGGTAACTCGCATGAAAAGAGGGTTCCTGGTTTGAGTGGGAGTAATGGTGGAAGATGAAAAGTTTAGGGTCGAAAAATTTAACAGCCAAAAATAATAGTTATGGAAGATGTAGATGGAAAATTATTAATATTAGAAGGATCTATTCCTACCATTGGGTGGAATAGAAAAGAAGAAAATGACCATGAAGGACGAAGAATGGGAAGTTTTTGAAAGAAAGGCACTAGGAACGATACGGTTGAGCCTGGAAGCATTGGTGGCTTTCAATATTTCAAAATAAAAGACAATGAAGGAGCTTATGGATGCATTGGATAAATTATATGAAAAACCCTCGGCATCTGTTGGCATAAGGGGCATACCCAGGGTTCAAGTCTTCAACAATGCACCAACAAAACCCTAACTACCGGTCATTTTGGCAACACCTGCGAAGTAGGCAAAGTCTCACCCGAGGTATAGACAAGGGGGGTTATAGGACTCAGGTCTCTGTAACCAAGATGGGACACATATATGTGATTATAATTACTTCACAGAGTATTTAAAAACAACATGAATTAGTTTATCATCTTGATTCACATCGCAGAACAAAGCCTAAGGATAGATCAACGCAGTAACAATGACCGAATACACATCACACTTAGCATCATAAGTTCAATCTAGCATATTCAACATGAATAAAGCACTAAGAATTCATAGATCTATCTATCATACATAAAAATCAATGCACTAAGCAGATTCATAGCATAAACATCATAGCACAAAGAAAACCATCAAGACATGATCTATGTGGTTCACCCTAGCGTGGGGCTACGTGCACCACCAAATTCTTCTTCTTTATTAGTCTCAAATCTCTTACATTCTTTTGCTCTTGTGCACTAAGCTACAGAGCCAAGCTTCACATGAGACATTTGAACTATGCACTAAGCACCAGATCCACCTTCCCAAAATTAAGTCAAGGCATAGAGCCAACTCCTTTACTAAGCATAAAGCCTTACATACACAGTCTGTTGCACCAAGCGACCCAAAACTACTTGCACTTAGCCTTTCACTTAGCTAATTACACACCCCCCAATACATTACATTATTTCTTATTTATACTTTTACATTTACAAAAAGGCCTAATTATGGGCAAACCCATGGGCTGACATCCCATAACCTATTACAAAACCCTAAGAACCCCATGCTAGGTCCACAAATCAAGTGAGATCCTGTGATCTCAACTTTGCCTATGTGCTCCATCTTCGACCAACCTGTTGAGGTCCAAAAAGGTGGTCAAACCTGACCAATGTTTCCTCAAAACCTTGTCGAGGGTGAACATTCCCCCAACACTCACTTGTGACTCGTCCCGAGTCACTCAAATTTGGGTAGTACTGCTTCGAAGGCCTCGAGATTAGCTCGAGCTACCTCGACTTGTTACTTCACCTGAGCTTCCTGCTCATCGAACTCCTGGATCATTTTCTTTGTAACAGGACCTTCCAGGTGCTGTTCCACTATCACAACCACTTGGTCTAGTTACAACCCTTGTCCTTCAATATCTTCAAACACCGCACAAGCTTCCTCCTGCACTTATTATACCCTCTGTGTGAATTCCATTACTCTTCCTTGGATGGCAGTGATCTTCTATTGGACTGCACGCTATTCCTTTGATTTCTTCATTTTCTCGACTGTAGTGAATAACTTCATTTTCACCTGTACTGACAGTTCCTACTACTGCACCTCATGTAGTTTTTCTTCCAATTTCCTCAGCTTTGGATCTTCTATGAGGTGTTCGTAAGTCTATGCACTTCTGTCACTCAGTTATTTACATTTTAGGGCAAGGGCTATGATCCTTCCGATTGCGCTCTTAGCGGATTCCTCCCTCTGGTCGTGCACTTACTGTGAAGTGATCAGTACTACTTGAATATCCAACTCTGTTATCCTCACTTGAAGCTGTTGTATGGTCTCAATGCGCTTCATCACTTGAACCTCAACTGATTCAAGTTCTTCCTATGCCAAGCCTGACACAGAGCAAAGTGCTTTTCTCACCGCTTCTTTGACTGCAGTCTGCTCTGTGACTAGCTGGTCCTTCTCCCTCTGTATATTTGATTTGTCTTCCTCGAGCATCACCCAAAACTCATCTCTCTCGTTTTCATAAGCAGTTACATAGTATCGTGCAACTCGTAGTTTCTCTAAGACTTCCTCTTTCTCTTTCTTCAGGGCTTCTATAGCCTTCTCCTTCTCTTCTTTGAATTGCTGAATTCGAGCCTCTATTGGATCTGCAGGTCTTTGAAGTTGGGCTGGTTTATTCCCCAACTCTGTAGTCTCTAACGAGGAAGGTGAAATAGATACTACAAAAATAACTTGAATAGCTCGCTGTATCTCCTTCAGCTCCTTCTCAACCTTTACATACAACTCTTCCTGATTTGCTCCATATCTTTGCAAGAGATATTCAGAAACGTCCTCCATCACTTCATGGACTAGACCGATATCATCCTCTATGAGCGTAGCCTCTAGCTGGGGCTTACTGGAACAAGTCTTCTTTCTTCCTGAGGGTTTCTGCAGAGAAACATTCCTTTTTTTCGGTGTTTCTGCCTCGGTAGGGGGATCCTTTGGTGGTGTAGCTTTGACTTCTCCTTTCTTTTCTCCTTCTCTCCCTCCTACTTCTTTATTTACTTCATCTCATCGTCCTCCTCCTACAGGTGAGCCAAGTCCACTTTCTTTTGAGGCGCTGTCCTCCTCATTAGTCTCTATGTTATGAACTTCCTCCTTTTTATTTTTCTTCTTTGCACTTGACTGTCCTGCATGATCGAACCAGGTGACCAAGGGGCTTCCTATTGTTATCCATGATTTTTTTCATCGTGATGATGTATAGATCAGGGTGTATTCAAGCTCTTCATTAGAACTTTCTCCAGAGAAAAGTTACCTTTATCTCTTTCCAGAAATCACAGTTTTGAGGAAGGTTCACAGGCTACCAATACATTTGCCTATGAGAATGCATGATTCTCGCAGGCTGCCTTAAGCCAGGGTGTGAGAAGTTTGCACTGTGTCTAACTGTTAGGGTGTGAACACTTTCTAAACAAGGGAAAAAGATGAATTCTCGAACCTTCTAGAAGGGAATCTTCTAGAAGGATGAGATGGCATTCGAATGGTTATCTAAGTACTGGCTTTCTTGATATTTTGGGATCATTCCTATCCAAGTAACTAATTCATTCTCTCTTATATATAGAGGGGATTCTTATGGAAAAGGTTAGAAGCAAACAAGGTTAAGAAGACATTGGAGAATTAGTGAAGGATTGTATGAAGGACTGATGCTACAACAGCTAAGAACTCCAGCAAGGTTATCAAAAGTGGTTGATCTTCTTCATGCATGAGCAAGTGTGTTTGTCAGAGCCAGGAGCCATCGAAAGGAGGTTTGCAACATCAAGGCTCAGGTTGTAATCCTTGCTTTCTATCAATTTAATACAATAATATGTCCCATTCCCATAAAGCTAATGTCACTTTATTACATAACTCCTTGATCATATGTATATATTAATTGTTGAATATATTGAGTTGTCTTCACTTTGGTTGGTTTGTGCTGTTGTGGTATGAATGACACAAGAGCATTGGAGCGAAGATGGAACAATAAAGACCCAAGGAAGCGATCATAAGGTATGTTCATGATTCTTGCCTCCTAGTTTATTCAATAGTCTGAATCTAGGGAAAGAGTATTATTCTGCCCTGTTTTGTTCTAGATCCAGGTGGATCTAGGGAGATTGGTTTGTGTCCGTACTTACGGATTAATCCTAAAACAAAGTTGGTGACTCCGCTGGGGACAATCCCATTTTCTTGGTGGATTTTTGTGTTTTTCTGTGGCCATTTGCTCTAATTTCATTTTTTTCTTGTCCTATCAGTCTCTGAGTCTTTAGGATATCCTGATAGACCTTCTGAGTCCAGAATTTTTTTGAAATTTTACTTCAATTTTCAAAATTTTTGTCACATCCAGGACTTCTCGCACTGCACTTCACTGCAGCCTGCAAGAACTAGCCTGGTTCATACCCTGATCATAGGGTTCAGTGCGAGAACCTCGCACCTTGCTAAAAGGTTGCCTGCGAGAATCATAGATTCTCGCACTGTGTATTATTGCTTGCCTGCGAACAGTCTTTTTCAAAATTTTTGAAGTTGAGTTTTAGTGTTTCTAACTGCCCAGATCAGTTGAAATACATCTTATTGGCTTCTTGGACTGTGGATTGATACCTTTCTTGCTTCAGTTTGTAACTTGACTTTCATTTCTTGACTCTTCTTGGTAAAACCATTCTCTCTGACTTCAGATTCTGAATGTGTTTGATTTGTTGAGATCCAGTGATTGGTGGAAAGTTAAGTTTGCATGGTTTTCTTACTTGTTTATGGTTTGAAAGAACATTTTCATTTGCATTGAGAAGACTAATTGGCTTGCTCTTTATTTTTGCTTTTGTTGAAAGAGTTGATTGGGTTGTTATTTGCTTGTTCATTGATTTGATTTTTGTATTCTCATTGGCTTAGTGAGAGTCCTTTTTTGGAAAGTGAACAACAAGCTTTTCTTTCAAAAATTTGTTTTTGTCTTTAGAAAACATTGAAAAATCAAATTTTAGAGATTGTTGAAGTATTGAAAAAGACACATAGAGAATTTTCATTTGATTAATGATTGTTTGTGTTGGCATTTGAAAGGAAATTGTGCGTT
The DNA here is from genome assembly GCA_009831015.1 of Picea engelmannii. Classification (NCBI taxonomy): domain Eukaryota; kingdom Viridiplantae; phylum Streptophyta; class Pinopsida; order Pinales; family Pinaceae; genus Picea; species Picea engelmannii. The sequence goes on from ML793223.1 coordinate 169,264, forward strand.
ATAGTTAGGTTGATTTGGAAAACTTTCTCTCTCTCCCATACATAGGATTCATTGAACGAAAGTGTAATTTTTCATTTTCATCCTTGCATTTTTGGGTTAGAGTCATACAACATGAGTTTCACTTCCGTTACCTTTGAATAAACAACATCTCTCAAAAACATTGCGTAATCTTAAAATTTATCTAGTAACTCTTTTCTAGGGCTCTTTTACACCAACATTTAGCTAGGTTAGTGCTTTGGAGTAGGAAGAGAGATACACTCTCCAAAAGATCAAAACACACAATAGCATCTTGAGTTAGGGAGTGTTAAATTCCATTTGCAACATATTGTCCTGGGAAGCCCTTCTAACACAAGGGTGAAGCACTAGGTTGCATTGGTGTTGGCAGAGTTACTCACACTGCTTTGTTGACATCAGTGTAGAGATTGCACGTATTACGGGGGTCACTCATAGGTATACCCACAATGATGAGTGGAAGCCTTTTGAGTTGATTTCAGGCTAGATACCCTGCCCTTGCGTGTGGATCGGACTTACGACTGTTCCCCCAGACTGTACTGTTGTTTGTGGTGACCTTAGTGGCCTGTCTCTCTAGGTTCTTACCCAAGGTGATTGTGGAGGGGAAAGTCTTCACGGTACCTGGAATTGACGTTGATCAAACTCACTTGGGCTCCTTGGAGGGTATACCCACGATTATGTGTGGAAGCTTGCACCAGGGTGTAAGTCCGTTAAGCAGGTCGTCAACGTAACTTTTCCATCCTAGCCCCGCCCCTTCTCGTCTCGTTGTTGCGACGTTGGATTTCATCACCAACTAGTGGCTTCGATCTTAGAAGGTCTTGTTTGCCCGGTGATTGCTTCCTAGATTTTGTTTACTAGTGTATGTTGTCTGTTTATCGAAGTTGACCATAAGAATTTCTTCGCGGAGCTTGTCATTCGTTTACAATTTCTCCCCCACGACGTTCATGTAGAATGCAAGGTTTATCTCCAGAACATCTGGACGATTCTCAACCCTCGCCTACCGGTACACCTGAGGGTTTTCCCCATCAGACTGAAGTCCTAGTGGTTACTCCACCACACGGGGAAACAAGTGACGTTCCAGTTGTCACTACACCACCTCCACAGGTAGAACGAACTGACTCTCTAGAAGATTTTTGAATTACCAATACTAGAGAGGACTATCGCATTCGCTGTGGTGAACGACCTTTTGTGCGATTAAATTATTCTGAAGAAACCGTTGTTACATCTTCTGAAACAACCGTTGGGCCTTCTCCTGGTGTAGTAGGCCAAGATCCTTTTTGGTCAGGTGATTTTCGACGAGTCCTTTTTGGTACTGAGTCACCCACAGTCTACGAAATCCACCCTCTAGTGTCTTCTGAGACATAAACTACACCAGAGACTACCACTTATCACTTTGTTCTGCCTCCCGAGATGGCCCATCTCGCGAATACTACGAGTGTCCAAACCGAAATTACTGCAACTAATCTTGCTCCTATCAATACCCAGCGAATGCCTGATGTCAACCCGACATTACCACCTGTTTATCATGCGTTGAATGCTTCCAATACAACACCTCCGCAAACCCTAGCCGGTTCTCCCGGTGGTCCTCCTTTTCCTGGGCATCCTATTCCCAGTTTTATTCTAACACTCCCTCAATTTCCTTCTGGCAATCCTAATCCTAGTGGCACTATACCATCCATTACACCAAACTTGCAGATTCCTGTTCGTGGAAAAGGTGGTATGATTCCATTTCCTCTTACTGGTCATAATCCAATTGCTACGCAAGTTCCGGTTGGAACACAATCTACGATAGGAGGACCAACCTCACCTTTTGGACAAAACATACCCCCTGAATTGGCCCAGTATTAGAATCAGATTCTACAAAAATTTCCTCAAAATGCTGGGGGGCAACAAACTGTCCCTACTGTGGGCCAACCATATCCGGGTATAACTAATCCTATTTGGGGTCAGAGTCACACTACTCAACCTCAGGTCCCTACTCAAACTCAAGGTTACCATCCTTGGAATTACTATCCTCACCAACCACCACTGAATAAGCCAGGGTCTTCCCACTATGGGTAGACTGCATACGGGCCTACTGGTTTGCCGACAGGGCTTCCACCCCAAAGTCACCAGTACCCATAGGTGAATAGACAGTTACCTTTTCTTGCTACTTTGGATTTTCTGGATTTGTCTAGGATTCTAAATGATCCTATTCGTCACTCTCCCCAATGGCCTGTTATTCCATCCAAGCTTCCATCGGACATTCTGAAATTTGATGGAAAAGTGGGAGAGGACCCGAACAATCACATTATGACGTTTCATTTATGGTGTTCATCCAACTTGTTGATGGATGATTCTATTCGTCTACGTCTTTTTCAACGAACCCTTACAGGTTCTGTTGCGAAGTGGTATATTGAATTGCCACGAGGTTTCTTTTCTGATTTAAACACCCTAGCCATGGATTTTCTTACACATTACCAGTTACCGATCTGTTACGATACTGGAACTAAGATTTTGACTTCCTTCAAACAGACTAAAGGCACTCATATATCAGATCATATCCATGAGTGGCGAAGGAGACGACGTCTCATTAAACTTGAACTCCCTGATCAGTTACTGGCAGAATGGTTCACAAAATCCTTTGTGAACGAAATTGGTAAAGACATTTCCATGGGTGGCGTTGTCACAAAAGAGTAGGTTATCAGTCGTTCTCAATATCTTGATCTCGTTTATTCGCAAACGGGAAGACTTTACGATTTTCTACCTGAATTACCTCGTCCTGGTACTTCCAATGCTTCAACTGCTCCGGCTGCCTCACATGCAGATGATGGTGTGATTGGTACTACACATACCCACTCACATTCTGTTTCAAGTACAACCCCTAAATATACATCTTATAATGTTCAAAATGATTCGTCTCCTGCCACTCCCACCGGTAAAACTTCTGAGGTGAATGCCGTTCAATCTACCCCGACCGGTAAAAATAAATCTAAAAAGGGGAGATGCAAGAATAAGGAGGGTAAAACTAATAATCAAACAGAGAAAACTAAAACTACCCCTGTTGAATATCGGGATAAGCAAAAACCACGATACCCTTGCCTTATCTGTGGTGACGATCACTACACGAAGGATTGTCTAAGACGTGCCGAAGTTACTAAGTTCCTTCAAGGAACACCCAAACCATCTACGCCAGCTTTTTTTTCCCAACCCTTCCCGTCTCAACAACAGGCTCAGTTGGTCATCCATGACCAACCATCTAATTCTAAGACATCATATGTTTTGATGTGTACCAGTGATTCTAAGCAGAATAACATTGCAATCACAACTAGAGCCAAAGATTATTCTCCATCTAAGGAGAAGGTTGACGATTTAGCTCCTGCTTTGGTACAACTCTCTCCACCGACTCCACCTACAAACGATCCTCTTCATCTCGAATGACCGAGCCTTGATATAGTCGTGCGACCCCCTAAAGGTGTTGTGCAGAAATCAGCTTTCAATCCTCATGCTCGTGCGGCCCAGAACTACAACATTGTGGAAGATCTGGCCCAGGCACCTTCAGCGATGTCAGCCCTTGAAGTCCTTCAGTCTTTTCCTGCACAACAACGGGCTCTGTTGAAATATATAGGTGGAATTGATCCAACAGATATGAATTTAATAGTCTTTGACTTGGAATATCACATTCCAAGATTACCCCCTCAACTCGCGTTTCAAATTCAAGTTGTTGTCTCTGACAAGAACATTTTTCGAACTGTTATAGATGAGGGTGCCTCTACGTGTGTTATGTCTCTTGCTTGTTGGAAATACATTTTCTCTCCTCCTTTAAATGAATCACAAAATACTTTGAAAGCCTTTAATGGCTCTGGTTTTAAGCCTTATGGTGTTCTTCCATCGTTTCCCATTACTCTAGAAGGTAAGACAGTCCAAGTTGAAGTGGAAGTCTTCGACACTCCTTTAGATTACAATCTTCTGCTTGGTCGTAGCTGGATTGATTCCATGCGCGCTGTTGTGTCAACACTTTTCCGTGTAGTACGTTTTCCTCATCAGGGAAAGGTTGTTACGGTTGACCAACTTGCCTTCTTTAATTCTGATACTCATACTGGCAACGTTCCGTTTATCGCTAAAACCCCACTGGGTTATGAGAATGTTGGTGTAGGCCTTTTAAAAGACTCTTTGTTAATGGGTACTTTCCCCATTCCACCACCACCCGATGTTCCACACCCGTCATTTGCTTCTATCAACATGATCTCTGCTATGCCTCACGAACTTCCTGTGTCTTTTGACCCTTGGATAGTCCCTGATCCTGGAGATCACACTCATTTCGACGACGCTATGCTGTTAAGTCCAGTTGAGTCTGCTTATCAAGAAATTCACTTGGCAACACCTTCTACCTCCTCTCTTGATGAGTTGTCTCCCGATCCTTTCTGTGTCATCTTTCCTACTGACGAGATGATCATGTCCATCATGGAAGACACCCCTTGGGACGATGGACATCATCGTTCCATACTCTTTTTGGAACAACACACTCTCGAGAACTACCAACGGATTTCGACTCCGTCGACTGTTGTTGTCATATCGACTATTCCCGGATCGACACATGATGTGTTCGCTGAAGGGAACCTCAGTAATATCTCTCCCACGATTCCCATTGACATATCCGTTAAACCTGGGATAGTTTAAAATGTTCATATTGGAGCTTCGTGTTCTCCCGAAGAAATTGTCACTTATACTTCACTGTTTAAAGAATTTCATGATATCTTTGCCTGGAGTTACGAAGAGATGCCAGGTATCGACCCTGCCATTGTTGTACATGAGATAAAGACATACCCTGGAGCTAAACCTGTCCAGCAATGCCTACGTCCAGTGCACCCACGGAAAGCGGTGGCTATCAAGCTCGAGGTTGAAAAACTTCTCAGAGCCAGTTTTATTTATCCCGTGGCTCTGACAAAATGGGTTTCCAACCCTGTACCGATTGATAATAAAGGGGGCATTATTCGTGTATGTGTTGATTATAGGGATATTAACAAAGCCTATCCAAAAGACAACTTTCCAACCCCTTTTGTTAACCAGATTGTCGATGACTGTGCCAGAAGTGAAATCTTCTCTCTCATGGATGGTTTCTCCGGCTATAATCAAATTAACATCGCTCCTGAGGACCAACATAAAATTGCTTTTATTTGTCCTTGGGGTACTTTTGCCTATAGGAAACTTCCCTTCAGTCTTAAGAACACGAGCACAACATTTCAGCGTGCTATGTCTTATGCGTTTCACGATATAAAGCATATCATTCAACCTTATTTGGATGATTTACCAGCTCATTCTTTACACCAAGTCGATCACCCCACTCATCTCCGAGTGATTTTCGTTCATTTTCAGTTCTATCGCATTTGTTTAAACCCTCATAAATGCGTTTTTTGCGTAGAATCCGACCGTCTTCTAGGTTTCATCATTTCACGTCAAGGGATCATGGTGGATCCTCTTAAGGTTGAGGCGATTCTTAATCTTCCTCCTCCTTCTACATTGTGCCAGTTGCAAAGTTTGCAGGGGAAAGCAAACTTTCTTCGTCGTTTCATCCCTAATTATGCTGAGATTACTCATGGTTTTACCCGGCTACTAAAGAAAGATTCAGATTTCATCTGGGACACCATTGCTAACCATGCTTTTGAGGCTTTGAAGTTGTCCCTCACACGAGCTCCGCTTTTTTTTCCTCCTGATTATAGTCGTGATTATTTTCTTTATCTTGTTGCCTCTGAGTATACTATTGGCATGGTTCTCGACCAAGAGGATGATGCGCACGATGAACATGTTATTTATTACTTGAGTAGAAGTCTATCATCAATGGAAATCAAGTACCAACATGTTGAAAAACTAGCCTTGGCTGCCGTTCAAGCTGTCCAACGCTTCCGACATTATATCTTCTCAAGGAAAACTACAGTGATTTTGCATTGCAACCCTATGCAACACATTTTGAGACGTCAATTGCTAGGGGGCAAGTACTCCAAATGGATTTTCATACTCCAGGAGTTTGACTTGGAATTCGATCGCGCCACGTCTAAGAAATCCTTAGTTTTCGTTGAGTTGATATGTGATTTTCCTCACTCTGCCACGGAAAATGTAGTAGTAGATTCATTACCCGATGAATCTCTTTTCCTTATAAGCATTGACGATATTTGGTATGGAGATATCATTATATATCTCCAAACTCAGAATTTTTGGCCTGCTTTGTCCAGTAATGAACGACGTCGTATACGCTATCAGGCTCATCAATACATTATCCTCAACGATACTCTTTACCATCGCGGAATTGACTCGGTTTTTAGACATTGTTTAACTTTAGACGAAGCCGAGAAAGCACTGAATGACTGCCATTCCAGAGCATGTGGTGGTCATATGTCTGGGTATGCTACTGCCCGGAAGATTTTACGCGCAGGATATTTTTGGCCTTCTTTGTTCAACAACTGCATTACTGCTGTTCAGAAGTGCCATGCTTGCCAAACCTACAATCAGAAAACTCGGTCACATCCTACTCCTCTTCATCCTGTGGTCTCAGTTGGTCCATTTGTGAAATGGGGCATTGATTTCATGACATGTCACCCTCACTCGGCCAGGGGGCATGGTTACATCATTGTAGCTGTTGATTACTTTACAAAATGGGCCGAGGTGATGCCAACATTCGATAACATTAGAAAGAATGCAGCCTTGTTTCTTTTTAACCACGTCATAGCTCGTTTCGGTGTACCCCAAGCTATCGTAACTGATCACGGTAGTCATTTTAGGAATTTTATGATGTCTGAACTTACAGAGAAGTTGGGTCTTCGTCATGATAACTCAACACCTTATTATCCACAAGCTAATGGCCAGGTAGAAGCGATCAAAAAAGTTCTTATAACTATGCTTCGATGGATGATAGGAATTCATGAAACAAGCTGGCACACAATGTTGTTTTCGACATTGTGGGCATATTAGACATCTGTTAAATCTGCTACTGGGTTTACGCCCTTTCAATTAGTCTATGGTGTGGAAGCCATTCTTCCTATAGAATGTGAGATACCTTCTCTGAATCTAGCTATTGAACTCTTACCCAATACTTCCACTGAAGAAGAACGTCTTTTGTATCTGATGCGATTAGACGAGACTCGACGTGACGCCACTCTAGTAATAGAAGCCCAGAAGAAACGTGTCAAGGCACAGTATGACAAGCATGTCAAGCCTCATGTTTTCTCTGAAGGTGATCTTGTTCTTTTGTATGAATAGGATAAAGATGTCTTAGGAGCTGGGAAATTCGAACCAATGTGGCGTGGTCCTTACATTGTTCACAGAGTTTTGGAAAAAGGAGCATATGAGCTGGTTGATTATGATGGTATACCTTTGAGTGAACCCAGGAATGGGTTGTACTTGAAGAAGTACTATGCATAAATCATTTGTGCACAAGTACCTGTATTTTATGTATCATACTTTGTGTATGTTATTTTAGTTTGCTTTTGACGTTATCTAGTCTCTTCCCTTATGTGACGTTGTGTTTGATTGCCAGATGTCGGAGTCTTTGCTACCCTATATTGGATTCACTGATGGTGCTAGCCGTAGTACTCAGAACTTAGCTTTCGCTGCATGGGCAATCTATGCCCCAACCAACGAACTTATATCTTTACGAGGTGTATGTCTTGGCCGTGCAACCAATAACATTGCAGAGTATAGTGCAGTCATTGAATTATTGGTTGATGCTATCTCGCTCAGAATTTGTCATTTGGTTGTGCGACTCGACTCACATCTTGTGGTACTACAGCTAAGTAATGTCTACTCTATTCGAAGTCCTACTTTATTACGAGTGTATTTGCGAATTCGCCTCTTGGAATGATATTTTGATCACATTGAATATCAACATATTCCTAGATGTCTTAATACATTAACAGACACATTGGCTAATTATGTATTGGACAGACATTTAAATCATTTATAAATCAAACACATTAAAATCCACACAATATAAAGTAAACCGGTAGACGCCATCTGTATATATAACGATCAAAAGAGTTTGTTTTTTACAAAAAGTTTGTCCGAAGATCAAAATATCAAAAATGGAAGCTTATAGCTTCTACAATGTGACTTCATGGATGAAGTTCACGGTAACACACAACTTCCCTAGCAACCCTATGGAGCAGTCGACCCATAGCTGCTGAAACTCCTATAGTGTGACGCTAATCACGTCGTGGAATCTCTTCCAGAGTCATATCTGGAATGTCTGCTGTCAGACCCTCTAAATTCTGCTCCACAACCTGATAATCTTCGGCATACTGTGGTACTGCTACTGCTACCTCCCCTCGTCACTGGATAGGAGAGGTGCCAGGAGGTCTATATGGTCCAACATCTGTGTTATCAACAAACATTTTGTGTTAGTCTTCAGATAAATACATAAAACAAAAACATTTAAATATGATAAAAAATTCAAAAACATTTAAAAAGAGAAAATGCGTGTACTTCTTACCGAGGTCTCCCCACCGAGCGTCCTCAGGCAGTGATAGATACAGATCTCCTCAGAAATCCAACCCGGCATAGGCGTAGTCATCGACCATCAACATCTGATTTTGCAACCAGTCAAAGAAAATATCGTCATATTTGACGATTGGTCCTGCCACGTGCCGGGCCATGAGCCGACACCATCGCAACATCCTTGGATCCCTAGGACCTGGAAAGTCCCACTCAACCTATATTCTGAATACGAGGACTCTCTCGAGGAAGAAAGACACAAGTAAATATCCATATCCAAATTGTTTCAGTTCACCCCGCCTGCACTTGGTTAGTTGTCTTTTGATACTTCGCAGCACTGCATCAGCCCAGTTAAATACTCGGGGCTCAGTACACTCAATGATGTACTGGAAATAGCTCTGTAATTCCATATGGGGAGCAGAACTCCTAGCCATCTGAGAAATATTGAAGAGAATAGTGCGGAGAGTCAAGTCTGTTACTCCCCATATCACTACTTTCCCTTTCTTTCTTTCGGCCTCAGGTACACAATATTGATTGCAGTATTCACTCATTTTCAACCTGCCACCTCTGCTGCCAGTCAGACTGACATGATACCCATGCCTGGATAATCTGGTCAAGAAGTATATGTCTTCAATGTCAATGGATAATGTGTGAGCTCCTACATTGAAAACTTGCTGGTCTGGGTCCCACATATGGACTAGATACTCCAGTAATCTAACTTGGGCTCTCATGCCCGGGATACAGAAGTATTTTAAGAGACCACAATCTCTCAATGCAGCTATGGTGGGAGGATGATTCTCTACATTTTCATTATCCTCCTCATGTTCTCGTTCCCGCCACTCAAGCACCATGATTGTTGGTCAAATACCTGCACAAGGAACATAAAGGGCGGATTAATGATTTTGTTCATGATTTAGATCTTTTCCATTGGCTAAACATTTAAATTTTTTTTGAGTTCTGCACTGCTCGCAGGTGCCTTATTATACACAGTGCGAACACCTCGTAGGTGGCTCAAATATTTCCTGCGAGAAAGTACCATTCTCGCAGGCCTCGTATGGGCAGCCTGCGAGAATTCCTACGCGCGTGTAGGGTTCAAAAACCACTTGAAAATGCAAAAACTAACCAATGAAATAAAAAATTTAAACCATGAAAAGATCAAGAATGAAGAGCTTATCATAATTCTGTAGACGACTCATCAAATGATCTCTTGTAGCTCCCGAAAATCAACGCCGAAGTCGAAGGGTAAAATGGGGGTTTTTGGAACTCAATAGTGAAAATGTGGAATGATATGGTAACAATGTGTATTTACTCATTTAATTTACTTTTTACTATGTCATT